>JACGWO010000011.1:1175566-1304140 GCA_034509735.1 Sesamum alatum | reverse complement strand
AAAAAAAAAGAAAAATAACAAAAATCTTATCATTGAAAAAAAAATGTTCGTTGTACAATGACAAAAAGAAGGCTTTTTCTTCTTCTCTTACGTTAAGTGATCGGAGTTTAGTCTGAATTTGCTGTAGAAGTTTCTCCCACTCCAGACTTACTTCAAAGAAAGATAGGATTGGGCAATTCCGCCGGTTCTTAAGCAAGCCCTATTCTTATTAATTTTTATTATATTAAGGGGAAAGGGCTTTTTTATAGATGTTGAGGTGAGTAAGGGGGGGCGGAGCTTGAGGCTTCTCAGCCGCAGAAAGAGGGAACGAATCCTCAAAAAAGAAATGGAATGAGTTCGCAATTACTACCACAAGAAAGCCGACACCCTCGCCCTTTAGAGATAGGGGCGCAACAAAAAAAAAGTATTCAAAAAAGGCGCCGGAGGCCGCAAACTCATCCGGAGTTGGAGAATGAAATGAAAAAAAACTTTCTCAAGAGGAATGCATCAAGAAAACTGCCCTTTCATAGAGATCGTCGTGGCATGAACTTTGTCAATAGATTCCTAGCTTCCTATTGATCTTGATTAGTTCCAGCTTCGTTCTTCGTTTTTTTTTGTTGTTGAGAGTTATCTTTCTGGACCGGACCCATTTTCGTCTCCTGAACCACCTGCTTATCCTGCATGTGCTTTCGGGGCCCCCACTCATTCAATCACTTGCTTGTGATTGCAGCCATTCCCCGAAAAGGGAGAGGCGAGGAATCGTCCGCTCCCATTCAGTTCATGTGACGAACCGAACATTGTTAGGTCCCGAATTCTGCGAACTACCGGATCTAGATCAAGAGCTCCATTACGTCGTACGATATATCGATCCGGCTAGAAAAGAACGGGTTTAGAAGGAATCGGTTTAAGAGAAGAACACTATGAATTAGTGTTCTCTTAAACTTCCTTTGTTCTTCTTCTTGATTCAAAATCAAGTGAAGAACACAAGTGTGAGAGAGGGAGAAGCATGAAATTTTGAGAGAGAGGAGAGAATTTTTGTCTTCTCTTTTTCCTAGAAAAAGATGAATGATGAATCACATATGCTTAGTGTTGTATATTCTAATATATATACATAATTAATGTGATTATTGGAATGTGTCTAGGTTCATCCAATGATGTCTAGATTCATTCCAATCAATCACCATCAATTCTTCAATCAAGCCTACTAAAATTTATGGTATGATCAAATCATACCAAAAGGGAAGAGCTTGATTGGAGTTGATTTGTCTCTTTCCAAAAGAGATAAGTCAACATACCACCTAGCATGAAACATGGCTGATTTTGCTTCCTCCAAGGGAGCATGTCGGCCATGTTTAATTAAGGGAAGAAGTCCAACTTCTTCCTATTCCAAAATAGGAATTATTTCTCCTCTCGGGTATAATTTAACGGACCGGGTTTTATCGTAATCCAATTACGACGAACCCAATATTAAATCCAATTTAATATCCACTTAAATTATTCCTATTGATCTTTTAATCCAATTAAAAGATCCAACGTCTCAATGTCTCAACTTTTCATATTTAATCGAAAATCCAATTTACCGATTAAATGAAAGCCCGATACAATATCGGCCCGTCCATCCAATGGACTTTCCCTTAAGTAATCCAATTACTTATTTTTATCCTTCGAGATTGACTCCAAGTCGATCTCTCAACCTCCTCGGTGATTTGTGTGTGACCCTTTAGGTTCACCCTCAGCTAGACTTTGGCCCGTGTCCCACAAGGGCCCGTTACCATGGGTGGCCGTCTAAGCAACGGTCCATCGGCACTAGAGACTAGGTGAATTGGCGTGAACATTTAGGCGCCGATTCCGTACGGGTACGATCCTTCCGTCTACCGTCTCCCGGCCTTAGTCTAGGGTATGGAATTGGGCGTCGGTTCCCATCCTTGACAAGGCATCTATGCTTAATACTCGAGACCACGTATGCTTCATTGCGTCGACACAGGAAACCATTCCCTGTTCGACCAACCACTGTGGCCACAGCTTCAAACAGCATGAACGTGTCTCCGAGTGCATAGGAGATACCTCTGTCACATAGTGACAGGGGACGGATCCTCTTCTTGGAATCTACCGTCCTCGCTAAACATTCCGACTGCACTGGACAAGGCTTATGATAATCATCTTACAGAATGATTACCTCTCGCCAGATCCAAGATACAGCCGTCGTGTGCACGCGACTGCCATGATTCCTCAAGTTTGAGGATTACTCCCGTACTATCGGAACCGGGGAAAACCAATCATACCGACCAAGCCTCCAAGGCTTCCATATGATGATCCCCGCGAGTCAGTCCAGTCGGCTTGACCCCAGTCGACCAACCCATCAAGATCGTGTAGGCGTCCCACGCCTGTCGCCGATGAAACACGGCACTCATCCAATGAACACGACTCTTGACGCAAGTCTCAATAGGACTCTCGATGCCCTGTCTCGAGGTCCTCGACTTGGAACGTTTCAGACCCAACTCTTAATCAGTTGGTTTCATGACCACCATCTAATGCGTGGCCCAACTGCACGAGTTGTTATCCATGGTCTGTGGGCTTTGTTGCGATATAAGTTAAACACCGTTTTAACAAATGTAACATGAGCGCAACAAAGAAGGTACCATTGGTGACGAACACTCATCTTATTCATCACATAATAATATTACATTCATATCAAGTTGTCGGATAGGTTACAAATTGCCAAACCTATTGGCTTTCTGGTCACCTATTCCAACAATCTCCCACTTGACCTAAAGCCAATCACCCATTGACCTCGAACCTCTTATTCAGATGGTGAGTATGGGCAACTTGCGACATGGGCTTAGCAAGTGGATCTGCTATGTTTTCTGCGGAGCTGACTCGGTCCAACCGAACATCACTCCTGCTATCCATCTTTCTAGGAGTTTGTAGCGTCTAAGAATACGCTTGGATCGTGATGAGATCTCGGTTCCTTTGCTAGCGCTATCGCCCCGTTGTTATCATAAAAGATAATTACAGGATTAGCAATGCTAGGTACTACATCCAACCCTTGGATGTAGCACATCAACCAAACCACTCCTTAGCAGCTTCCGAAACTGCTATGTATTCAGACTCTGTGGTGGAGTCCGCCGTGGTAGCCTGCTTGGAACTCTTCCAAGCGACCACGCCACCATTAAGTCTGAACACATAACCAGACTGAGACTTGACATGATCGTCATCCGACTGGAAGCTAGTGTCGCTATAGCTTTCCAGTATCAACTCTACACCGCCGTAGATCAAGAACATATCCTTAGTCCTTTTCAGGTATTTTAGGATAGTCTTGACTGCGCTCCAGTATTCCTCCCCGGCACACGACTGATATCGGCTAGTTACGCTCAAAGCGAAAGCCACATCAGGTCTAGTGCACTGAACAACATACTGTATGCTGCCTACGGCTGAAGCACAGGGGATGTCCAACATCCTTTTAAGCTCCTCATCAGTCTTAGGAGACTGCTTCTTAGATAACTTAATTCCATGCCTCATAGGAAGGAATCCTCGTTTTGAGTTCTCCATCTTGAATCTCTTCAAGACTTTCTCAATATACGAGGACTGGGTCATTCCTAACATCCTTTTAGATCTATCCCTGTAGATCTTGATGCCAAGGATGTAGGATGCCTCGCCCATATCCTTCATGGAGAATTGCGTTGACAACCAAGCTTTAGTGATACCCAACATCTTAGCATCATTCCCAATGAGCAAGATGTCATCCACGTAAAGCACCAGAAACGCAATTGAGCTCCCACTGATCTTCTTGTATACACAAGGATCGGACTCGTTCTTGATGAAATCATATCCCCGTATGACTTCATCAAAACGTATGTTCGAGCTTCGGGAAGCTTGTTTGAGGCTATAGATGGACCTTTGGAGACGGCAGACCTTCTGCTCTTCTCCAACAGTTGTGAAACCTTCCGGCTGATCCATATAGATCTCTTCCTCTACGAAACCGTTGAGGAAGGCCGTTTTCACGTCCATCTGCCATATTTCATAGTCATACCATGCTGCTATGGCAAGCAATATCCGAATGGACTTGGCCATTGCTACGGGCGAGTAGGTTTCCTCAAAATCAACCCCGGGTTGTTGAGTGTAACCTTTCGCCACAAGCCTGGCTTTGAACGTTGTAACCTCCCCGTCAGCTCCAAGCTTACGTTTGTAGACCCATTTACACCCTACGGGTTTAACCCCTTTTGTGGATCTACTAGGGTCCAAACCTTGTTTGTACCCATCGAGTCCATCTCGGATTTCATGGCCTCAAGCCACTTGTCCGAATCGATGTCCGACATCGCTTCTCCGTATGTCTTTGGATCATTATCCAACTGACCGGTCAGGCCCAGAAATCCATACCTATCAGGTGCATGGGATACTATGGCCGACCTACGGAGGATTGGAACAATATCAGTGGGAACCACTGGCTCAGATGTCAGTGCCGCCTCATGGGGTACCTCACTTGATTCCTCAAGGAGTACCTCATCGCGTCGACTATCCGATGGAAAACCTTTTTTCAAGAACACTGCGTTTCGCGAGACAAAAACCTTTTGCTCGGAGGGATCATAGAAATAATACCCCGCAGTTTCTTTCGGATAGCCGATGAACCTGCATAAACTAGACCTCGAGTCCAGTTTATCTCCCACTAATCTCTTGACATATGCGGGGCAACCCCACACTTTCAAGTATTTGTAGGAGGCAGGCTTGCCATGCCATATCTCATATGGTGTCTGGGATACCCTTTTACATGGCGCCAAGTTCAAAACTTTGGCCGCCGTCTCAAGAGCGTATCCCCAGAAGGAAAGGGGTAGTTCGGTAAAAACTCATCATGGATCGGACCATGTCCAACAAGGTCCGATTCCTCCTTTCAGACACACCATTAAGCTGCGGTGTTCCAAGAGGGGTCCACTGAGAGAGAATCCCATTCTCTTTTAGATAATCAGTAAACTCACCACTCAAATACTCTTCACCTTGGTCCGACCGAAGGTCTTTGATCTTTCGACCGGTTTGGTTCTCTACTTCAAGTCTGTATTCCTTAAACCTTCCAAAGGCTTCAGACTTGTACCTCATCAGGTAAACATAACCATACCGTGAGTGATCATCGGTAAAGGTTATGAAGTACGAGTACCCACCTCTAGCCTGAGTATTTAGTGGACCACAGACATCTGTATGGATCAAATCCAACAGACCACTGGCTAGGTACTTTGTCCAACAAAGGGTTTCTTGGTCATCTTTCCCTTTAGACAGGATTCGCAGGTCGGTAGGTTGTCCAAAATCGTCTATTTCTAGACTCTTTTGAGTTCACCAACCTTCTTATCCTATCTTTAGAGATATGACCTAACATCGCATGCCATATCTGTGCGTTATTATGATCATCACGTTTTCGTTTGTGTTCTGCAGTCATAATCCAATTAGACTGTTGAAGTATGTACAGACCGTTGACTAATGTACCAAGCAGATGCGAAATACCATCTTTGATAATGAAAAAATCGTTTTATTGATGGTAAATTCATATCCCTCCTTATCAAGGACCGGGATGGAAACAATGTTTTTAATCATGCTAGGTACATAGAAACAGTCGTTCAGTACAATCATAACATGACTACTAATGGCTAACTCTAGTGATCCTACGGCCTCCGCGGCAAAAGCCTCGCCATCACCTAGTCTCAGGATCATCTCATCGTTGGTTAGCCTTCTGCTTCTTTGCAGTGCCTGCAAATCATTGCAGATGTGAGCACCACACCCGGTATCCAATACCCATGAAGCAGAATTAGTAATCATGTTAACTTCAACCACAAACACACCTGGGTTGGAGAGGAGTTGTGGGCATTCCCTCTTCCAATGCCCTTTCCTTGGCAACGTATGCAGACATCATTTGCCTTGGACCGCTGAGAACCACGGGCCTTCCCTTTCCCTTTGCTCGGTCCAACCGGAGCAACAGGGACGCCCGAAGCGTGAGTAGGGGCCACAACCGTCTTCCCTTTGCCCTTCTTCCTCTTCCAGCGTCCGGCCCTCTTGCCATTCGCCTTGGAGGTCGAAGCCTCTCCTATCAATACCGCCGGCGCCGACTTGTGGGTCGTTGCCTCGTATTGGACCAGCATGTTGATCAACTCATGAATAGACTTCTCAAGTCCGTTCATGTTGTAGTTTACAAGAAACGGGTCATAGGATGGAGGAAGCGACTGGAGGATCACGTCAATGCACGTGTCATTATTAAGCCCAGCTTTAAGGTCCTTGAGTTTCTCCACTAGGGAGAGCATCTTGACCCCATGACTTTGTACAGACGCTCCTTCAGCAAGCTTGGTGCCAAAGAATGCTTTTCTGGCGGCATATCTAATATGCCTATCCGGAACCGCATAAACCTCGTTCATGCGGAGCATTATGGCGGAGACGTTGTCCAGCCTCTCATACTGCTTCTGGATGTCGTTAGACATCGAAGCCAGTATGATACTACGTACTTTCCGATTGTCCTCATGCTATTTCTCGAACGTCAAACGTTCTTCAGGCGTGGACCCCTCCGGTAAGTCGCTCAGTGGCGGCTCGTCCAAGACGTAGCCTTGGTTCTCGAAACCGAGGACAATCCTCAGGTTTCTCAGCCAGTCCGAGTAGTTCGTTCTGTTGAATTTGTTAATCTCAAGAATCATGGTTAACAGGTTCTTAGACATATCTACATTAATGAAAATGTAAAGCAGAAATTAGCAAATGATGGTAATATTATTGTTCAAGTTGAAGACTTGGTCTTTTAGTCTTTAACCCTCCCACTATTTATACGAAAATCCACCACTCTCAAGTGGAGTTTCGGGAAACCATTTCCTAGTGGGCTTGGGATCCACAAGCGTAATCTCCATGCCCCGATTTTACGATTCACATGAAGAAGACCTCGTGGGAGATATCCAATATCATTCACATCTAATGAGATTCCCAAGATATTTTGCCTCACCTATTCGCATGGTTCCGAGGATTCCAAGCGAACCATGTTACTCAGTGTTAGGCCCGACCCATTTTGATCCAAGTCCGTTCTGGGCCAAATATTTAATTTGGTCCAACCAAATGAGAGTTTGTGTATGACCGAGACCTCATCACATTATTGTGTTTTAGCATGCATAAATATCCAATATTTAAAGCAATAAATAAATACGCCGCACGCAGAAAACATAGCATACCCCTATTAGGATGATCACAAGCCCAACCTATGCGACCCACTGAGCCCGCAGTGAGTCTATGGTCTGTCTAGGGTGGTCCTAAATTATTACAATAATAATAAACCCATTGGCATTCCAATGGGCCTTGAAGTGCTTCTTGTGTCACGCCTTGATGCTCCTCCTTGGGGTCTCCGACTCCAATTGCTTGTTAAAATTGAAACATCACCAATCCTATCTACTCTCATTATAACTGAAAGTAATACATCGGTAATAAAAAAAACAAGCCTTAACATCATGAGGCTGAAAATACGGGAGATGATAGTCCCAAAAACAAGAGGCACGCAGGCCCCACCCGACAGAAAATAAATAAACATTCATTCATCCATACACAAGGTCTAGGGCTTTGTGATCATCCCATGTTGATTCCATCAACTCACATAACATAATTATTCCAAATAATCATGTATAAATAACCAATGGATATTCCAAATACCCAAGTGATGTCCAACATCACAAAAGTATAAACATATAAATAATATGCAAAATTCAAATTTCAAATTTAATGGACATTTTACACAATGCATCCAATGCATGTATTAATCCCAAATTAATTAAGCAAATTTAATCCAAGGAATAATCCAATTATTCCAAAATCAAAAATGCAAAATTAATATATTTTCAGAATATTGTGCAGAAAATACAGAAAATCGAATTTTCCGAAAAAAGTCAAAAACGGCAAGCCTGCGCGTCCTGCGCGCGCATGCTCTGTGCCGCGCGCTGGCAGGGGCGCGCGCGCAGGCGCCCGCCTGCGCGCGGCCGCTGCCGACCGATCCCAAAAATTTTTCTTTTCTTTTTTTTCAAAACTGTTTCAGCACAATAACAGTAATATTTTTTTGAAAATAAGCATGCAATTTTAGATCCAATCTAACAAAATAAAGCATGCCAAAAGTCCATTAAATCCAAACAATTGAATCATCATATTATTCATATATTTATATGATCTAACATGCCAGTAAAGCAATTTAAAAAGCAAGTAGATCATGCCAAACACATAAATCTATGCCCCTTACATCGAACCGGGCTCTGTTACCACTTGAAGGACAAGCGGATCCGCCCGGGAGCGCGAGCGGAAGCGAGAAAGCGAGAAAAGTGCGTAAATTTAAATCAAATTCAAAATACGCGAATCTCAAGGGGTGTACCCTTGGGTGCTCAACCGGGCGTTCGATGTAGGATGTGTAAATATTAAAACATATATTTAAGCACATAGGGCATAGATATATAAATGAGATCAATCAAAGCGTAATAAACCGTTACCTTTGATTGTTTAGCGTATGCTCCCGGCTACTTGCGTTGTTCCTTCTCCGGAATGCTCACAAAATCCAAACGTATGGATTCTCCAAAGGTGATCCACACCACACCGGAAGAAACACACGTTCTTCTTGCTAGAAAAGAACGAGTTTAGAAGGAATCGGTTTAAGAGAAGAACACTATGAATTAGTGTTCTCTTAAACTTCCTTTGTTCTTCTTCTTGATTCAAAATCAAGTGAAGAACACAAGTGTAAGAGAGGGAGAGAGCACGAATTTTTGAGAGAGAGGAGAGGATTTTTGTCTTCTCTTTTTCCTAGAAAAATATGAATAATGAATCACATATGCTTAGTGTTGTATATTCTAATATATATACATAATTAATGTGATTATTGGAATGTGTCTAGGTTCATCCAATGATATCTAGATTCATTCCAATCAATCACCATCAATTCTTCAATCAAGCCTACCAAAATTTATGGTATGATCAAATCATACCAAAAGGGAAGAGCTTGATTGGAGTTGATTTGTCTCTTTCTAAAAGAGATAAGTCAACATACAACCTAGCATGAAACATGGCTGATTTTGCTTCCTCCAAGGGAGCATGTCGGCCATGTTTAATTAAGGGAAGAAGTCCAACTTCTTCCTATTACAAAATAGAATTATTTCTCCTCTCGGGTATAATTTAACGGATCGGGTTTTATCGTAATCCAATTACGACGAACCCAATATTAAATCCAATTTTATGTCCACTTAAATTATTCCCGTTGATCTTTTAATCCAATTAAAAGATCCAACGTCTCAGCGTCTCAACTTTCCATATTTAATCGAAAATCCAATTTACCGATTGAATGAAAGCCCGATACAATATCGGCCCGTCCATCCAATGGACTTTCCCTTAAGTACTCCAATTACTTGTTTTATCCTTCGAGATTGAATCCAAGTCGATCTCTCAACCTCCTCGGTGATTTGTGTGTGACCCTTTAGGTTCACCCTCAGCTAGACTTGGGCCCGTGTCCCACAAGGGCCCGTTACCATGGGTGGCCGTCTAGCAACGGTCCATGGCACTAGAGACTAGGTGAATTGGCGTGAACATTTAGGCGCCGATTCCGTACGGGTGCGATCCTTCCGTCTACCGTCTCCCGGCCTTAGTCTAGGGTATGGAATTGGGAGTCGGTTTCCATCCTTGACTAGGCATCTATGCTTAATACTCGAGACCACGTATCCTTCATTGCGTCGACACAGGAAACCATTCCCTGTTCGACCAACCACTGTGGCCACAACTTCAAACAGCATGAATGTGTCTCCGAGTGCATAGGAGATACCTCTGTCACATACTGACAGGGGACAGATCCTCTTCCTGGAATCCACCGTCCTCACTACACATTCCGACTGCACTGGACAAGGCTTATGATAATCTTTACAGAATGATTACCTCTCGCCAGATCCAAGATACAGTCGTCATGTGTATGCGACTGCCATGATCCCGCAAGTTTGAGGATTACTCCCGTACTATCGGAACCGGGGAAAACCAATCATACCGACCAAGCCTCCAAGGGTTCCATATGATGATCCCCGCGAGTCAGTCCAGTCGGCTCGACCCCAGTCGACCAACCCATCAAGATCGTGTAGGCGTCCCACGCTTGTTGCCGATGAAACACGACACTCATCTAATGAACACGACTCTTAACGCAAGTCTCAATAGGACTCTCGATGCCCTGTCTCGAGGTCCTCGACTTTGAACGTTTCAGACCCAACTCTTAATCAGTTGGTTTCATGACCACCATCCAATGCATGGCCCAACTGCACGAGTTGTTATCCATGGTCTGTGGGCTTTGTTGCGATATAAGTTAAACACCGTTTTAACAAATGTAAGATGAGGGCAACAAAGAAGGTACCATTGGTGACGAACACTCATCTTATTCATCATATAATAATATTACATTTACACCAAGTTGTCAGATAGGTTACAAATCGCCAAACCTATTGGCTTTCTGGTCACCTATTCTAACAATGATCATAAGAGCCCTAGGCCTTATGTATGGATGAATGTATGATCATTTATCTTCTGTTGGGTGGGGCCTGCGTGCCTTTTTTTTTTGGGACTATCATCTCCCGTATTTTCAGCCTCATGATGTTAAGGCTTGTTTTCTTTATTACCAATGTATTACTTTCAGTTGTAATGAGAGTAGATAGGATTTGTGAGGTTTTAATTTTAACAAGCAATTGGAGTCGAAAACCCCAAGGAGAAGCATCAAGGCATGAAACAAGAAGCACTTCAAGGTCCATTGCAATGACAATAGGTATATTATTATTGTAATAATTTCGGACCACCCTAGACAGACCATAGACTCACTGCAGGCTCAATGGGTCGCATAGGTTGGGCTTGTGATCATCCTAACAGGGGTATGGTATGTTTTATGCATGCGGCGTATTTATTTATAGCTTTAAATATTGGATATTTATGCATGCTAAAACACCATAATGTGATGAGGTCTCGGTCAGACTTAAACTCTCATTTAGTTGGACCAAATTAAATATTAGGCCCACAACGAACTTGGATCAAAATGACATTTTGATATGTCCGAGCCTTCCATCCACAGCAATGTGGTGAGGAAGCTACCACTACCCAAGTGTGGTCTCGCGAGTCGTGGCACACTTGGACTAGGGGAAAGCTGCACCATTGTTGTGAACAAAAAGACTGCGCTCGTTGTTTCCCTTTCTCACGAGTCATTGGGGGCGACAGTTTGAGGTATGATTTGGTTGATGGGTCGGGCCCAACACTAAGTAACATGGTTCGCTTGGAGTCCTCGGAACCATGCGAATAGGTGAGGCAAAATATCTTGGGAATCTCATTGGATGAGAATGATATTGGATATCTCCCACGAGGTCTTCTTCATGTGAATCGTAAAATCGGGGCATGGAGATTACGCTTGTGGATCCCAAGCCCACTAGGAAATGGTTTCCCGAAACTCCGCTTGAGAGTGGCGGACTTTCGTATAAATAGTGGGAGGGTTAAAGACTAAAAGACCAAGTCTTCAACTTGAACAATAATATTACCATCATCTGCTAATTCAATGGAACGAACTACTCGGACTGGCTGAGAAACCTGAGGATTGTCCTCGATTTCGAGAACCAAGGCTACATCCTTGACGAGCCGCCACCGAGCGACTTACCGGAGGGGTCCACTCCTGAAGAACTTTTGACGTTCGAGAAATGACATGAGGACAACCGGAAAGTACGCAGTATCATACTGGCTTCGATGTCTAATGACATCCAGAAGCAGTATGAGAGGCTAGACAAAGTCTCCGCCATAATGCTCCGCATGAAAGAGGTTTATGCGGTTCCGAATAGGTATATTAGATATGCTGCCACAAAAGCATTCTTTGGCACCAAGCTTGCTGAAGGAGCGTCTATACAAAGTCATGAGGTCAAGATGCTCTCCCTAGTGGAGAAACTCGAGGACCTTAAAGCTGGGTTTAACAATGACACATACATTGACGTGATCCTCTAGTCCCTTCCTCCATCCTATGACCCGTTTGTTGTAAAACTACAACATGAACGGACTTGAGAAGTCTATTCATGAGTTGATCAACATGCTGGTCCAATACAAGGCAACGACCCACAAGTCGCGCTCCAGGCATCCCTGTTGCTCCGGTTGGACCGAGCAAAGGGAAAGGGAAGGCCCATGGTTCTCAGCGGTCCAAGACAAATGAAGTCTGCATGCATTACCAAGGGAAAGGGCATAGGAAGTGGGAGTGCCCACAACTCCTCTCCAACCCAGGTATGTTTGTGGTTGAAGTAAATATGATTACTAATTCTGCTTCATGGGTATTGGATACCGGGTGTGGTGCTCACATCTGCAATGATTTGCAGGCACTGCAAAGAAGCAGAAGGCTAACCAAGGATGAGATGATCCTGAGGCTAGGCGATGACAAGGCCGTTGCTGCGGAGGCCGTAGGATCACTAGAGTTAGCCATTAGTAGTCATGTTAGGATTGTACTGAACGACTGTTTCTATGTATCTAGCATGATTAAAAACATTGTTTCCATCCCGGTCCTTGATAAGGAAGGATATGAATTTACCATCAATAAAAACGGTTTTTCATTATCAAAGATGGTATTTCTCATCTGCTTGGTACATTGGTCAACAGTCTGTACATACTTCAACAGTCTAATTGGATTATGACTGCAGAACACAAATGAAAACGTGATGATCATAATAACGTACAGATATGGCATGCGAGGTTAGGTCATATCTCTAAAGATAGGATAAGAAGGCTGGTGGACTCAAAGAGTCTAGAAATAGACAATTTGGACAACCTACCGACCTGCGAATCCTGTCTGAAGGGAAAGATGACCAAGAAACCCTTTGTTGGACAAAGTGCGCTAGCCAGTGGTCTGTTGGACTTGATCCATACAGATGCCTGTGGCCCACTAAACACTCAGGCTAGAGGTGGGTACTCATACTTCATAACCTTTACCGATGATCACTCACAGTATGGTTATATTTACCTGATGAGGTACAAGTCTGAAGCGTTTGGAAGGTTTAAGGAATACAGACCTGAAGTAGAGAACCAAACTTGTCGAAAGGTCAAAGCCCTTCGATCGGACCGAGGCGGAGAGTATTTAAGTGGTGAGTTTACTGATTATCTAAAAGAGAATGGGATTCTCTCTCAGTGGATCCCTCCTAAAACACCACAGGTTAATGGTGTGTCTGAAAGGAGGAATCGGACCTTGTTGGACATGGTCCGATCCATGATGAGTTTCACCGAACTTCCCCTTTCCTTCTGGGATACGCTCTTGAGACGGCGGCCAAAGTTTTGAACTTGGCGCCATCTAAGATGGTATCCCAGACGCCATATGAGATATGGCATGGCAAGCTTGCCTCCTAGAAATACTTGAAAGTGTGGGGTTGCCCCGCATATGTCAAGAGATTAGTGGGAGATAAACTGGACTCGAGGTCTAGTTTATGCAGGTTCATTGGCTATCCGAAAGAAACTACGGGGTATTATTTCTATGATCCCTCCGAGAAAAAGGTTTTTGTCTCACGAAACGCAGTGTTCTTGGAAAAGGATTTTCCATCAGATAGTCGACGCGATGAGGTGCTCCTTGAGGAATCAAGTGAGGTACCCCATGAGGCGGCAGTGACATCTGAGCCAGTGGTTCCCACTGATATTGTTCCAATCCTCCGTAGGTCGGCCAGAGTATCCCATGCACCTGATTGGTATGGATTTCTGGGCCTGACTGGTCAGTTGGATAATGATCCAAAGACGTACGGAGAAGCGATGTCGGACATCGATTCGGACAAGTGGCTTGAGGCCATGAAATTCGAGATGGACTCGATGGGTACAAACCAGGTTTGGACCCTATTAGACCCTCCCAAAGGGATAAAACCCGTAGGGTGTAAATGGGTCTACAAACGTAAGCTTAGAGTTGACGGGAGGTTACAACCTTCAAGGCCAGGCTTGTGGCGAAAGGTTACACTCAACGACCCGGGGTCGATTTTAAGGAAACCTATTCGCCTGTAGCAATGGCCAAGTCCATTCGAATACTGCTTGCCATAGCAGCATGGTATGACTATGAAATATGGCAGATGGACGTGAAAACTGTTAGAATAGGTGACCATGTAGCCAATCTTGGCGGGCAAAATGTAACCTATGTCTAGACAATTTCAGTGTTTTGATAAAACTATTAATGAATAAAGAAGTGAAATTTATTCTGGCATTACTTTGTTTGCGTTCACTTTACTGCTTCATCTATCTGTTCACTATGCAAACAAAGCCCACGGACTGAAAGCCCATTTCGGGGACTGGGACTACGCTTGGAGGTAGGTCCATGAAATTGTTAGAATAGGTGACCATGTAAGCCAATTTTGGCGGGTATATGTAACCTATGTCTAGACAATTATAGGTGTTTGATAAATCATTAATGAATAAAGAAGTGAATTTCATTTGGCATTACTTTGTTTGTGTTCACTTATATCTGTTCACTACACAAACAAAGCCCACGGACTGAGAATCAATTTCGGGGACTGGGACTACGCTTGGAGGTAGGTCCATGGAATCAGTCTTCCCGAATCAGCCGGAAATCTCCAAGTCAAGGAATCCCGAAAATGGGTACCGGGATTCCATTTGAGACTTGCACTAAGCACCTGCTGTCGTGTTTCATCGACGGGTGACGAGGGTCGTCTAAGCAGTGTTAGTGGGTTAGCATGCTAGGACGCAGCTGACTGAGGTGACTCGCGGGAACCGTCTTACGGAGGACCTTGAGTATGGTCAGCAAGGTATGACGTGTATTCCCGGTTCCAACAGTACAGGTCAAGTCCTTTGACTTGAGGAATTGCTGAGTTTACCTGTACATCATGGCTGTATCTTAGGTATGGTGAGAGATTGCCAGAATTCTCTTTGGTAGTCATAAGCCATGTCTAGTGCAGTTCTGGTGTGCAAAGTGACAGTAGTTTCCAAGAAAGGATCTGTCTCCTGTCAATAGGTTTTGGCAGTTGAGTCTCATATATGCTCTAGGTCTTGTCCCTAAAACTGTGGCCACAGTGACTGAACAGAAGGGAAGGATTCCCTTGCGGCGTTTAGTGAGGACAGACCAACACTTAGGTCCAAAATGGGTACCTGCATTTTCCGTGCCCTAGACTCTAAGTGATGAGACCGAAGACAGAAGGACAAGTGTACTGTTAGAGCCTAAATGTTCATCCCTGAATATTTCACCTAGTCTCTAGTGCCATGGACCGTTGCTAGATGGCCACCCATGGTAACGGAAGGATTCTAGGAATCCGACCAAGTCTAGCTGAAAGGTGAATCTAAAGAGTCACACACTATCCACACACATTTAGATATTTAATTAGGAATTAAATATTGGAGTGAAGGAATGATTAAATTGGATTTAATCGGGTCCTTTATTTTTTCTTGGAGAAATAATTCCTTCTATTAGATATAAGGAATTAAATTGATAAATTAGATTTATCAAAGGGATTTATTTAATGGGCTTAAATAATATTTATATTTATTTTTAGCCTCTTGGAAATATTTAAATAGGTTTTAAATATTCCATTAAATTAAATTAAATCAACGGTTGAGATCAATGGGAGAGATGGATGGCTAGGATTGTTTTGACTAGGTCAAAACACTACTTTGACTAGGACTTTGACTAGGTCAAAATCCTAGTCAAATTAGAGTTCTTAAAAGAGGAGTTTAAAGAGGATTAAACTCCTCTTCCATATAAACCCCTAGCATCCTACAAGTTGAAGGATGATGAAACTCCAACACACACACTACAACACTCACACACGGATTCTCTCTCCCTCTCTCTCGTCCGATTCTCTCTCCCTCTCCAAGAAATATTTTCTTGGTTCTTTTTGTTCTTGGAACATTAAGAACTTGATGAATCAATACCATTAATCCATAATGTGTTATTGATTCATCCACTCCAAAAAACATAAACTTGTTCGTTGCTAGCACGACGTGCAAGATACGTGGGTGGATCGTGTGTCACGATTTAGAGGGTCTCAAAGACGAGATCTTGGTGCAAAACGGGGAACAACGCTTGTAGCCGTTGTAGACGAAAACGACAACGGGTAGGTCTCGTTTTAATTTTTCGTCCTCTCTTTAATTTCCAACCCTATGGCCTCCATGATTTATTTTATGTTATTCGTTCATGAGATACACCGAACGCCCGGGAAACTTCAAAGGCACACCCTTTGAAACGTGTTTTAATTTAAAAGCATGTTTAAATTCCGCATTTATTTTTTAATTATACCGCGCTTCCGCATTCGCGCTTTTCCCGGGACGATCCACAATTCCTTTCAGTGGTATCAGAGCCCGGTTCGGTGTATAGGCCTAGGGTTTATGTGCGTTTTAAGCATGAAATGTGTTTTGAGCATGTTTTAATTGAATCTTGATTTTCTTGATTATTAAAGCATGTTGTTTTATTGCTTTTAATTCATGTGAAATTCTGAATATTGGTATTTTTCTGTTTTTCTTGGGAAACGGGGGAAAATTTGAACTGAAAAACGAGAAACGCCACAGCCGTCCCGCGCAGCCTAGCGCTGCCGGCAGGGCAGACGCGCGCAGGCAAGGGTAGCCTCCAGCCGCGCGCGCGGGCAGACGAGGGTGTCTGCACGCGCGCGGCCGGTAGGCGCGCTCATGCGCGCGCGCGCGCGAAGGCTGTCGGGCGGAGAGCCCGCGCGCGGACGGCACCAGGCGCGCTGCCAGGCGCGCGCGCACGCAGACGGAGGCGTCTGCGCGCGCGCGCCCGGCGGGCGTGCCCAGTGCGCGTCTGCGCGCGCGCGCACTGCGCGCAGCACAGGCACGCGGCTGGCGACCAGCAGGCCGGCGCGCGCGAGGCAGAGGAGCCTGCGCGCGCGACGGCCTGCCGGAACACCAGGCCGCGCAGCGCGCTGCCGGCCAGGCGCGCGCGCACGCAGGCAAGGGGCCTGCGCGTGCGCGCCCGGCCAGGCAGTGCCTGCACGCGCGCAGGGGCGGCAGGCTGGGCCTGCTGCCCTGCGCGCACGGCCTGCCGGCTGCTGCCGGTGGCGGCGGCCGGTGGCTGCTGCAGCTAGGGTTTCTTGAAACCCTAGTATTATTTTATTTTATTTTATTTATTTATTTACTTTTCAGTTTTAATTTTGAATTAATTCTGAAAATTCGTTTTTGGGTTCAGTTTTGCCTAAATTCCTAAAGACATTATTTTAAGAGCAAAATAAATTGGATTTGGAATCCCGGGGTTATTTTACTTAAAATAATGAGGAAAGGTTTTCCTAAAACGAGAAAAATATTATTACCAATATTTGTGTTTTATTTTTCACACGTTGCGCACATGATCATTTATTTCTGTTTTGTATTATTGGTATATTGTAATTATGTGATTGGATCATGTGATTATGTGTGTTGGATGGAAATGGATGATCACGAGCCCTAGACCGGATGTATGGTTTAATTTTCTGTTGGGCCTGTGTGCCTCTTTAACTGCTTTCTCCTTCTCTCTTTCTAGTGCCTTGGAATAATAAGGCTTTCTACCTCCCTCCTTATGTACTCCCCCCGGGTTTTCGCTGGGGTTTCTATTTTTTAAATATGTAATGAGAGTAGACTAGGAGTGAGGTTTCCATTTTTTGTAATTGATGGAGAAGAAGGAAGGACCACATGGAGAGCCCAGACCGGAGGTCCCTTGGCGTTTTCCATGAAGTGAAGAAAGAGGAAAAGAGACCAAGGCCCATCAGCATGATGATTGGGTTACTATTATTGTAATAGTATAGGACCAACCCTAGATTGACCATAGATCCACTGCGGGCTCAGTGGATCGCATAGGATTCGGGCTCGTGATCATCCAACAGGGGCGTGCTAGGCTTTAATTTTGCATGTGGTTATTATGATGGATGAATGGCTTTTATTTATCATATAACTGCTATGGATGGATTTTATTTATGCATTATGGATGAATGTATGGATATATTATGAGATCTCGGTCATTCACTACTCTCACATTGGTTGGACCAATGTTGAAATATTAGACCCTAGATAAAGTGGACATGAACTCTAGGAGTTTGTCCATGCCTTCCAATCCATGGCACAGTGAGGAAGCTGTTTTAGGTCAATAGCGTGGTCTCACGAGTCGTGGCACGTTATTGTACTTAAAAGAAGCTGCACTGTGTCATGAACGAAAAATGGGCTGCTGTTACCTGTCTCACGAGTCGTGGGGGTACTAGTGGGTCCATGGCTCGGTCGATTGGGTCGGGTCTAACGCCCAATTAGCATGATTCGCTTGGAGTCCTCGGGATCATGCAAAAGGGTGAGGCAATAATCTTGGGAATCTCGTGGAACGAGAATGGTATGGAATACCTCCCACAGGATCTTTTCCATGCGAATCGTAAAAGCGGGGTATGGGAAAAATCGCTGTGGATCCCAAGTCCACTAGGAAAGGATTTCCCAAAAATTACGTTTGAGAGTACCGTGTTTTCGTATAAATAGTGGGAGGATTAAATGACTAAAGACCAAGCATTTAATTATTTCATCAAACCACCGTCTTTATTTTCTGCTGATCGCGCGTTGTTTTCTAAATATAGATTTTAAAAATGTCTAAGAACCCACTCTTGAGACAAACAAATTCAATGGAACAAATTACAACGACTGGTTGCGCAATCTCAGGATAGTCCTAGATTACGAGAACCAAGGCTACGTCATGGACGAGCCTCTCCCTAGGACCTTACTGGAAGGATCCACGCCAGAAGAACGTGAGACGTTCGAGACTTGGCATAAGGATAACCGGAAGGTCCGTAGCATCATACTTGCTTCGATGACCAATGAGATTCAGAAGCAATATGAAAGGCTAGACGATGTCCCTTCCATTATGGCTCGCCTTAAGGATTGCTATGCAGTCCCGGACCGGCATACTAGGTATGTCGCGACCAAGGCGTTCTTTGGAACTAAAATGACAGAAGGATCCTCTGTACAAGAGCATGGGGTTAAAATGCTTACCCTAGTTGAAAAGCTCGAGGACCTAAAGGCAGGTCTCGATAACGAAACGTACATAGATGTGATCCTTCAGTCACTCCCACCCTCCTTCGACCAATTCATCGTCAACTATAACATGAATGCACTTGAGAAGGGCATTCATGAGTTGATCAATATGTTGGTGCAATACGAGGCAACGACTAAGAAGTCCACGCCTTCGGTATTTGTTTGGAGGTGCTTCAACTTCCAAGACGAAAGGCAAGGGTGCCGGACGTTGGAAAAAGAAGAAAGGGAAGGGAAAAGCCGTCATAGCAGCTAGGAACACTCAGAGTGTTCCCATTGCCAAAGAGGGGAAAGGCAAAGGAAAGGGAAAGGTTGTCTCCAAGCAACAGTCAAAGGCATATGACATATGTATCAACTGCCGTGAGAAAGGGCATTGGAAGAGAGAGTGCCCCAAACTCTTCTCAAACCAAGGTATTTTTGTGATTGAGGTTAACATGGTCACTAATTCTGCCTCTTGGGTATTGGATACCAGCTGTGGAGCTCACATTTGCAATGATTTGCAGGTGCTGAAAAGAAGCAGAAAACTAAGTAGCGGGGACATGATCCTGAAGCTTGGAAATGGCAAGGCCATCTCGGCAGAAGCAGTAGGATCCGCCACTTTAGTAATTAGTGATACCATTAGCATAGAATTAGAGCAGATTTATTTTGTACCTAGTATGATTAAGAACATCATTTCCATTCCATTGTTGGACAATAGTGGTTATGAGTTCAGAATCAATAAAAATTGCTTTTATTTGATGAGGTGTGGAATTGCTCATCTACTCGGTACATTGCATAACGGGCTCTATATCTTGCAACAAACCAATTTCGTTCTTAACGCTCAACACAAACGGAAATTAGATAATAACGGAACGCACGTCTGTGACACGCTAGGCTAGGTCACATATCCCAAGATAGGATGAAAAGGTTGGTAGACTCAAAGAACCTAGAGGTTGGGGACTTGAGTGATCTACCAACTTGTGAGTCTTGTCTAAGAGGAAAAATGACCAAGAAGCCCTTTGTAGGACAAAGCAGGCTTGCCACAGGTCTGTTGGACTTGGTCCATACAGACGTGTGTGGACCACTAAGGACGCAGGCCCGAGGTGGGTTCTCCTACTTCATAACCTTCACCGATGACCATTCACGGTACGGTTATGTTTACCTGATGAGGTACAAGTCTGAAGCTCTTGAGAGGTTTAAAGAATTCAGGCTTGAAGTGGAGAACCAGACCAACTGCAAAATTAAAATCCTACGGTCAGACCGAGGCGGTGAATACCTTAGTGCCGAATTCCTAGATTATCTAAAAGAAAATGGTATAATATCGGAATGGACACCTCCCGGAACACCACAGTTAAATGGCGTCTCTGAAAGGAGGAACCGAACCCTGTTGGACATGGTTCGGTCCATGATGAGTTTTACCAAATTGCCCTTATCGTTTTGGGGTCATGCATTAGAAACGGCAGCCAAGTTGTTGAATTTGGCGCCTACCAGTGCATTGACCCAAACGCCATATGAAAAATGGCACGGCAAGCCTGCGTCCTACAACTACTTGAAAGTGTGGGGTAGCCCCGCATACGTCAAGAGGTTAGTGGGAGATAAGCTAGAATCCAGGTCTAGCCTATGCAGGTTCGTTGGATACCCTAAAGAAACTGCGGGTTATTACTTTTATGACCCTTTGGAACAAAAGGTATTTGTTTCAAGGAATGCAGTATTCTTGGAGCAAGGCTTCCCGGAGGATATCCAACCTGATGAGCTGATCCTTGAGGATTCAAGTGATGGAACTCAGCCATCAGAAATAGCCGCGGAAACCTCACCAAGAGGATTTAGGATTAACGCACGGAGGGCTGACCAACCTAGAGAAGTCCAACATGCTAGGCATGAAGGACAAGCTCAAAGAAAGGCCAGTCCCGGCCCCTGAACCGCCGGCTCCGATACAGTCAGCGCCCACAGTCACCACTGATGTTCCCGTCCTCCGTAGGTCCACTAGAGAATCCAGACCTCCAGTGAGATATGGGTTTCTAGGTGCGACCGATCTTCTGGATAAAGATCCTAAGACATACGGGGAAGCGATGTCTGACATCGACTCCGGGAAATGGCTTGAGGCCATGAAGACCGAAATGGACTCCATGAGCGAGAACCAAGTTTGGAGACTTGTAGATCCACCGAAAGGTGTTAAGCCAGTGGGCTGTAAGTGGGTCTACAAGCGCAAACTCGGCGTTGATGGAGAAGTCACAACCTTTAAGGCTAGGCTTGTAGCTAAGGGATACACTCAACGACCCGGGGTCAATTTTGAGGATACCTACTCGCCAGTAGCCATGGCTAAGTCCATTCGGATCCTGCTTGCCATAGCAGCATGGTATGACTATGAAATATGGCAGATGGACGTGAAAACGGCCTTCCTCAACGGTTTCGTTGAAGAAATGATCTATATGGATCAGCCGGAGGGTTTCACGGTCACTGGAGAAGAACAGAAGGTCTGTCATCTCCAGAAGTCCATCTACGGCCTCAAACAAGCATCCCGAAGTTGGAACATTCGATTTGATGAAGTAATACGGGGATATGACTTCATCAAAAACGAATCCGACCCTTGTGTATACAAGAAGGTCAGTGGGAGCTCTATAGTGTTCCTAGTGCTTTACGTGGATGACATTCTGCTCATTGGTAATGACGTCAGAATGTTAGGAAACACAAAAGCATGGTTGTCAACCAAGTTTTCCATGAAGGACTTGGGTGAAGCCTCCTACATCCTAGGCATCCAGATTGTCAGGGACAGATCTAAAAGGATGTTAGGGCTCACCTAAAACTCGTATATAGAGGAAAGTCCTGAAGAGATATCGAATGGACAACTCCAAACGAGGATTCCTTCCAATGAGGCATGGGATCAAGTTATCCAAGAAGCAGTCCCCGCAGACTGATGAAAGTCATCCCCTATGCTTCTGCCGTAGGTAGCATCCAATATGCGGTCCATTGCACCAGGCCTGACATTGCATACGCTTTGAGCGTGACAAGCAGATATCAGTCCTGTGCAGGAGAGGCACATTGGAATGCCGTCAAGGGCATCCTTAAGTACCTTAGGAGGACTAAGGAAATGTTCTTGGTCTATGGCAATGGAGAACTAATTCTGGAAGGCTTTAGCGACGCTAGCTTCCAGTCTGATGACGATGATGCCAAGTCTCAATCGGGGTATGTATTCAAACTCAACGGAGGAGTAGTGGCTTGGAAAAGTTCCAAGCAAGCAACCACTGCTGACTCCACCACTGAGGCTGAATACATAGCAGCTTCAGAAGCTGCTAAGGAAGCGGTTTGGATGAGAAACTACATCCAAGAGTTGGGTGTGGTGCCTAGCATCGCCGAGCCTGTTGTCATCTTCTGTGATAACAACGGTGCAATAGCGCAAGCAAAGGAACCGAGATCTCATCACCGTTCCAAACACATTCTTAGACGCTACCATCTTCTTAGAGAAATGGTAGGAAGAGGTGACGTTCGGATGGACCGAGTCAACTCAGCAGACAACACAGCAGACCCGCTGACAAAGCCTATGTCGCAGAGTGCTCATACGCAACATCTTGAGAAGATGGGGATTAGGCATATGGGTGATTGGCTTTAAAGGTCAAGTGGGAGATTGTTAGAATAGGTGACCATGTAAGCCAATTTTGGCGGGTATATGTAACCTATGTCTAGACAATTATAGGTGTTTGATAAATCATTAATGAATAAAGAAGTGAATTTCATTTGGCATTACTTTGTTTGTGTTCACTTATATCTGTTCACTACGCAAACAAAGCCCACGGACTGAGAATCAATTTCGAGGACTGGGACTACGCTTGGAGGTAGGTCCATGGAACCAATCTTCCCGAATCAGTCCGGAAATCTCCAAGTCAAGGAATCCCGAAAATGGGTACCGGGATTCCATTTGAGACTTGCACTAAGCACCTGCTGTCGTGTTTCATCGACGGGTGACGAGGGTCGTCTAAGCAGTGTTAGTGGGTTAGCATGCTAGGACGCAGCTGACTGAGGTGACTCGCGGGAACCGTCTTACGGAGGACCTTGAGTATGGTCAGCAAGGTATGACGTGTATTCCCGGTTCCAACAGGTACAGGTCAAGTCCTTTGACTTGAGGAATTGCTGAGTTTACCTTGTACATCATGGCTGTATCTTAGGTATGGTGAGAGATTGCCAGAATTCTCTTTGGTAGTCATAAGCCATGTCTAGTGCAGTTCTGGTGTGCAAAGTGACAGTAGTTTCCAAGAAAGGATCTGTCTCCTGTCAATAGGTTTTGGCAGTTGAGTCTCATATATGCTCTAGGTCTTGTCCCTAAAACTGTGGCCACAGTGACTGAACAGAAGGGAAGGATTCCCTTGCGGCGTTTAGTGAGGACAGACCAACACTTAGGTCCAAAATGGGTACCTGCATTTTCCGTGCCCTAGACTCTAAGTGATGAGACCGAAGACAGAAGGACAAGTGTACTGTTAGAGCCTAAATGTTCATCCCTGAATATTTCACCTAGTCTCTAGTGCCATGGACCGTTGCTAGATGGCCACCCATGGTAACGGAAGGATTCTAGGAATCCGACCAAGTCTAGCTGAAAGGTGAATCTAAAGAGTCACACACTATCCACACACATTTAGATATTTAATTAGGAATTAAATATTGGAGTGAAGGAATGATTAAATTGGATTTAATCGGGTCCTTTATTTTTCTTGGAGAAATAATTCCTTCTATTAGATATAAGGAATTAAATTGATAAATTAGATTTATCAAAGGGATTTATTTAATGGGCTTAAATAATATTTATATTTATTTTTAGCCTCTTGGAAATATTTAAATAGGTTTTAAATATTCCATTAAATTAAATTAAATCAACGGTTGAGATCAATGGAGAGATGGATGGCTAGGATTGTTTTGACTAGGTCAAAACACTACTTTGACTAGGACTTTGACTAGGTCAAAATCCTAGTCAAATTAGAGTTCTTAAAAGAGGAGTTTAAAGAGGATTAAACTCCTCTTCCATATAAACCCCTAGCATCCTACAAGTTGAAGGATGATGAAACTCCAACACACACACTACAACACACACACACGGATTCTCTCTCCCTCTCTCTCGTCCGATTCTCTCTCCCTCTCCAAGAAATATTTTCTTGGTTCTTTTTGTTCTTGGAACATTAAGAACTTGATGAATCAATACCATTAATCCATAATGTGTTATTGATTCATCCACTCCAAAAACATAAACTTGTTCGTTGCTAGCACGACGTGCAAGATACGTGGGTGGATCGTGTGTCACGATTTAGAGGGTCTCAAAGACGAGATCTTGGTGCAAAACGGGGAACAACGCTTGTAGCCGTTGAAGACGAAAACGACAACGGGTAGGTCTCGTTTTAATTTTTCGTCCTCTCTTTAATTTCCAACCCTATGGCCTCCATGATTTATTTTATGTTATTCGTTCATGAGATACACCGAACGCCCGGGAAACTTCAAAGGCACACCCTTTGAAACGTGTTTTAATTTAAAAGCATGTTTAAATTCCGCATTTATTTTTTAATTATACCGCGCTTCCGCATTCGCGCTTTTCCCGGGACGATCCACAATTCCTTTCAGAAATCACTCCCGCCGAATCAGTCTGGAAAACTCCAAGTCAAGGAATCTTGAAAATGGATACCGGGATTCCCTTTGAAACTTGCACTAAGCATCTGCTGTCGTATTTCATCGACGGGTGACGAAGGTCGTCTAAGCAGTGTTGGCGGGTTAGCCTGCTGGGGAGCAGCTGACTGAGGTGACTCGGGGGAACCGTCTTACGGAGGACCTTGATTAGGGTCAGCAAGGTATGACGTGTATTCCCGGTTCCAACGGTACAGGACAAGTCTTTTGACTTGAGGAACTGCTGAGTTTACCTGTGTATCAGGTCTGTATCTTAGATATGGTGAGAGATTACCAAGAAGCACTTGAGTAGTTGTAAGCTATGTCTAGTGCAACTCTAGTGTACAAAGTGACAGTAGTTTCCAAGAAAGGATCTGTCTCCTGTCAAAAGGCATTGATAGTTGAGTCTCACGTATGCTCTGTGTCTTGTCCCTAAAATTTGTGGCCACAGTAACTGAACAGAAGGGAAGGCTTCCCTTGCGGCGTTTAGGAAGGACAGACCGACACTTAGGTCCAAAATGGGTACCTGCATTTTCCGTGCCCTAGACGCTGAGTGGTGAGACCGTAGACAGAAGGACAAGTGTACTGTTAGAGCCTAAATGTTCATCCCCGAATATTTCACCTAGTCTCTAGTGCCATGGACCATTGCTAGATGGCCACCCATGGTAACGGACGGATTCTAGGAATCCGACCAAGTCTAGCTGAAAGGTGAACCTAAAGAGTCACACTAAAATCCACACACATCAAGTATTTAATTTAGAATTAAATATTGGAGAAAATGAATGATTAAATTGGATTTAATCGGGACCTTTATTTTCTTAGGAGAATTAATTCCTTCTATTTGATAAAAGGAATTAATCTAATAAATTGGATTTTTTAGAGGATTAATTTAATAGGTCTAGAATAAATATTTATAATTTATTATATTTATTTATTTGGCCTTTGGAATATTTAATAGGATTTAAATATTCCATTAAATTAAATTAATGGTTGAGATTAAAAGGGAGAGATGGATGGCTAGGATTAATTTGACTAGGTCAAATACTACTTTGACTAGGACTTTGACTAGGTCAAAATCGTAGTCAAAATAGACCTCTTTAGAGTTGGAGTTTAAAGAGGATTAAACTCCTCCTCTATATATAGTCCTAGTCTTTCACTATTTGTGAAGTGATGAAATTCCAACACACACAAAAACTCGGCTCCCTCTCTCCGCTCTCATCCGCCCCCCCTCTCTCACTCTCAAGAAAATACTTCTTGATTCTTTTGTTCTTGGAACATTAGATCAAAAGGGAGAATTAATACCGTTAATTAATAACGTGTTATTAATTCATCCTCTGCAATATTATACTTGTTCGTTCGCTAGCACGACAGGCAAGATACGTGGGTGGATTGCGTGTTACCGTTTGGAGAGTCTTAAGAACGAGACTTGGAGCAAATCGGGGAACAACGCGAGTAGCAGTTAGAAGACGAAAACGACAATCGGTAGGTTCCGATTTAAATTTTTCGTTCCTTTTATTTTTCAATCCTATGGCCTCCATGATTTGTTTATGCTTTTAATTTCATGAGATACACCGAACACCCGGGAAAGTTCAAGGGCACACCCCTTGAATGTGTTTATTTATTTTATCAAAGCATGTTTTAATTTTCGTATTTTAATTTTATACCGCGCTTCCGCATTCGCGCTATTTTTCCCGGGACGATCCACAATCTTTCAAAAACGGCCTTTCCTCAACTGTTTAGTAGAGGAAGAGATCTATATTGAGCAGTCCGGTTATATAGAACTTATAGACATGGGTTCAAAATGCTTCTGTCTTAGAATGGAAGAGAAAGAAGCAATGACTCATGCCCTCAGGCTTGACCCTTGGGTGATTAACAATCATTATCTTATATATAATTAGCCTAGTGCGCGTGCGCGCGCACTGCGCAAGGCAGATGCGCGGCTGGCGACCAGCAGGCCAGCGCGCGCGACAGCCTGCCGGAGCGCCAGGCCGCGCGGCCTGCTGCACGTGCAGGGGAGGCAGGCTGAGCTTACTGCCCTGCTCGCACGCCGACTGGCTGCTGCCGGTGGCGTCGGCCGGTGGCCGGTGTTGCTAGGGTTTCTCCCTATTTTTATTTTGTTTATTTTTCAGTTTTAATTTTTTAATTAATTCTGAAAATTCATTTTTGTTCAATTTTGCCTAATTTTCTAAAGACATTATTTTGGGAAGTAAAATATATTGGATTTGGAATCCCGGGAATATTTTACTTAAAAATAATGAGGAAAGGTTTTCCTAAAACGAGAAAATATTATTACCGACGGTTATGCCATATTTTCACATGCTACGCATTTATTTATTAATTCATCTTGAAAAATTATGATTGGTTATCATGTATTATTGGTATATTATTATTGTGTGATTGGATCATATAATTATGTGTGTTGGATGAAACGGATGATCACGAGCCATAGACCGAATGTATGGTTTACTTTATGTTGGGCCTGTGTGCCTCTTTTACTGCTTTCTCCTTCTCTCTTTCTAGTTGCCTTGGAATAATAAGGCATTCTATCTCCCTCCTTATGTACTCCCCCCGGGCTTTCGCTGGGGTTTCTATTCTTAATATGTAATGAGAGTAGAATAGGAGTGAGGTTTTAATTTTTATGTAATTGATGGAGAAGAAGGAAGGTCCACATGGAGAGCCCAGACTGGAGGTTCCAAGGCGTTTCCATGAAGTGAGGAAAGAGAAAAGAGACCAAGGCCCATCAGAATGATGATTGGGTTACTATTAATGTAATAGTATAGGACCAACCCTAGATTGACTATAGATCCACTGCGGGCTCAGTGGATCGCATAAGATTCGGGCTCGTGATCATCCAATAGGGCGTGCTAGGCTTTAATCTTGCATTTGGTTATTATGATGGATGAATGGCATTTTTATTTATCATATAACTGCTATGGATGCATTTATTTATTACGCATTATGGATGAATGTGTAGATGTATTATGTTATGAGATCTTGGTCTTTACTACTCTCACATTGGTTGGACCAATGTCAAAATATTAGACCCTAGTCAAAATGGACATGAACTGTAGGAGTTTGTCCATACCTTCCAATCCATAGCATAGTGAGGAAGCTGATGGTGGTCTCACGAGTCGTGGCACGTTATTGTACTTAAAAGAAGCTGCACTGTGTCATGAACGAAAAATAGACCACTATTACCTGTCTCACGAGTCGTGGGGGTAACAGTGGATCTATGGCTCGGTCGGTTGGGCCAGGTCGAGTCCTCGGGATCATGTGAAAGGGTGAGACAATAGTCTTGGGAATCTCATGGAACGAGAATGGTATGGTATATCTCCCACAGGATTTTTTCCATGCGAATCGTAAAAGCGGGGTATGGGAAAAATCGCTGTGGATCCCAAGCCTACTAGGAAAGGGTTTCCCGAAAATCACGTTTGAGAGTATCGTGTTTCCGTATAAATAGTGGGAGCATTAAATGACTAAAGACCATGCATTTAATTTTTATCAAACCACCGTCTTTTATATTCTGCTGATCGCGAACTCTGTTTTAAATGTAGATTTAAAAATGTCTAAGAACCGACTTTCAACCATTCTTGAGACAAACAAATTCAATGGAACCAATTACAACGACTGATTGCGTAATCTCAGGATAGTCCTGGATTATGAGAACCAAGGCTACGTCATGGACGAGTATCTCCCTGGGACCATACCGGAAGGATCTACGCCAGAAGAACGTGAGACGTTCGAGACTTGGCATAAGGATAACCGAAAGGTCCATAGCGTCATACTTGCTTCTATGACGAATGAGATTCAGAAGCAGTATGAAACGCTAGACGATGTCCCTTCCATCATGGCTCGCCTTAAGGATTACTATGCAGTCCCGGACCGGCATACTAGGTATGTCGCGACCAAGGCGTTCTTTGGAACCAAAATGACAGAAGGATCCTTTGTACAAGAGCACGGGGTTAAAATGCTTACCCTGGTGGAAAAGCTCGAGGACCTAAAGGCAGGTCTCGATAATGAAACATACATAGATGTGATCCTTCAGTCACTCCCACCCTCCTTTGACAAATTTATTGTCAACTACAACATGAACGCACTTGAGAAGCGCATTCATGAGTTGATTAATATGTTGGTGCAATACGAGGCAACGACTAAGAAGTCCACGCCTTCGGTATTGTTTGGAGGTGCTTCAACTTCAAAAATGAAAGGCAAAGGTGCCGGACGTTGGAAAAAGAAGAAAGGGAAGGGAAAGGCCATCAAAGCAGCTACGAACACTAAGAGTGTTCCCATTGCCAAAGAGGGGAAAGGCAAAGGAAATGGAAAGGTTGTCTCCAAGCAACAGTCGAAGGCATATGACATATGTATCAATTGCCGTGAGAAAGTGCATTGGAAGAGAGAGTGCCCCAAGCTCTTCTCTAACCAAGGTATATTTGTGATTGAGGTTAATATGGTCACTAATTCTGCCTCTTGGGTATTAGATACCGGCTGTGGACTCACATTTCCAATGATTTGCAGGTGCTGAAAAGAAGCAGAAAACTGGGTAGCGGGGAAATGATCCTGAAGCTTGGGAATGGCAAGGCCATCTCGGCAGAAGCAGTAGGATCTACTACTCTAGTAGTTAGTGATAGTATTAGCATAGAAATAGAGCAAGTTTATTTTGTACCTAGTATGATTAAAAACATCATTTCCATTCCATTGTTAGACAATAGTGGTTATGAGTTTATGATCAATAAAAATTGCTTTTATTTGATGAGGTGTGGAATTGCTCATCTACTTGAAGAATTAAATATTGGAGAAAAGGAATGATTAAATTGGATTTAATCGGGACCTTTATTTTCTTAGGAGAATTAATTCCTTCTATTTGATAAAAGGAATTAATCTAATAAATTGAATTTATTAGAGGATTAATTTAATAGGCCTAGAATAAATATTTATAATTTATTATATTTATTTATTTGGCCTTTGGAATATTTAATAGGATTTAAATATTCCATTAAATTAAATTAATGGTTGAGATTAAAAGGGAGAGATGGATGGCTAGGATTAATTTGACTAGGTCAAATACTACTTTGACTACGTCAAAATCCTAGTCAAAAATAGACCTCTTTAGAGTTGGAGTTTAAAGAGGATTAAACTCCTCCTCTATATATAGTCCTAGTCTTTCACTATTTGTGAAGTGATGCAATTCCAACACACACACAACACACACAAAAACTCGGCTCCCTCTCTCCCCTCTCGTCCGCCCCCTCTTTCTCACTCTCAAGAAAATACTTCTTGATTCTTTTGTTCTTGGAACATTTGATCAAAAAGGAGAATTAATACCGTTAATTAATAACGTGTTATTAATTCATCCTCTCCAATATTATACTTGTTCTTTCGCTAGCACAACGTGCAAGATACGTGGGTGGATTGCGTGTTACTGTTTGGAGAGTCTCAAGAACGAGACTTGGAGCAAATCGGGGAACAACGCGAGTAGCAGTTAGAAGACGAAAACGACAATCGGTAGGTTCCGATTTAAATTTTTCGTTCCTTTTATTTTTCAATCCTATGGCCTCCATGATTTGTTTATGCTTTTAATTTCATGAGATACACCGAACACCCGGGAAAGTTCAAGGGCACACCCCTTGAACGTGTTTATTTATTTTATCAAAGTATGTTTAATTTTCGTATTTTTAATTTTATACTGCGCTTCCGCATTCGCGCTATTTTCCCGGGACGATCCATAATCTTTCAAAAACGGCCTTCCTCAATGGTTTTGTAGAGGAAGAGATCTATATGGATCAGCTGGAAGGTTTCACAACTGTTGGAGAAGAGCAGAAGGTCTGCCGTCTCCAAAGGTCCATCTATGGCCTCAAACAAGCTTCCCGAGGCTGGAACATACGTTTTGATGAAGTCATATCCCCGTATGAGCCCCTCTGTGAACATAGGAATTGTATAGATGATTCCCTCTCTCTCTCTAAGAACGCACCTCCCTCCTCATCTTATGGATCTTCACACCTAAACCTTAACGCACGAGCCTCAGCCTCCTATCGAGTAAGCACATAGAGCCAGGCTGCTAGGAAGAAGACTTAGAACACGATCCGACATTCAGTCACTAAGGCAGACATCCCCTAGGAGGCGTACCCAACCAAGAACAAGAATGGCAATGAATGGGAAAGGGTAATAGAATTGGCGAGAAGGACTTATCTTGAACCTGTTCGGAAAGAGCTAAAGCTCTCCTCACATGCATTCACACTCTCTGGAAGCACTCCGGCGATATAGAACTTATAGACATGGGTTCAAATTGCTTCTTGTCTAGAATGGAAGACAAAGAAGCAATGACTCATGCCCTCAGGCTTGGCCCTTGGGTGATTAACAATCATTATCTTATATATAGTTAGACGATGGCGCCCGGGGTTCTGCCCATCTACGGATACTGTCCAAACCACGACCGTAGTCTGGGCTTCCCCAGCCACGGGAATCGAACATACTTCTTGTTCTCCACAGTTTGGGTCGTACGAAGAAGTCTCTGTGTTACTGATGAGAACTCTTTCGATCCATGACTCACTTGATCGGGAAGAGTGCACGTCCCAAGATAAGACCCCAAAAAGAAACCCTGTAGTGAAAAGGGTGGACTGCTCTACATTCAACACACCATAGTGACCCCCGAAGCCATCTTCTTCTAGTTGCAGGACGAAATCCGACAGCCAATTGCTGGCTCTGAATAACCAACTCAGCAATAAGCTCAATTCTTCCATAAGATAACGGGACGGGCTTGCACGCTAGTCGAATGACGTAAGTGCACAAGAGTACTTCGCGCCACAACCATCTACTTTTTATAGGTTCTACGGACCGATGTCTGCTGCTTCATTTGGCAGAAAAGAATCATAGATATGCCGGTCATTAGAAGGAAGAACTGCTATAAAAAGATTCCTCGTGTATCATCTGTAGAAAAACTATGAACGGGAGCTAGCAATCCGGACCGTATTGAAAAGGTTCCTGAGACACAGCATGGAAAAGTCACAATATTAAGAAACGAGGTCCAAGAATGAAGAAGGGGTAGAATTACTAAATGAATACAAGCTGTGGCTAATACCCGAGGCATAAAAGAAGCATTTTCTATGGGATCCCGAACCACCAGCTACCCCGACCTAATTCATGATGAGCCCACCAACTTCCTGGCAAAATGCCTACGGTTAAAAACCACTGACATGTCAAGATCCAAATTTGAATTGGTGCGCAGTAGTGGTATCTTTCTTTCCATTACGAATGACATGCTTCACCTGCTCCCTCCCCGTGTCCACTAGCGCTCGTGTCCAGAGCGAAGAGAAGGCGAAAAAAGCGCCGCTGAAGTAGCATAAGCAGGCTTCTACTGCTACGTAACAATAAAGCAGGATAGCATTTTGTGCCCATATTTTTGAATTTGAGGGTAAAGAGCTCGCTTGTTATATGGGATTCGACGTATCCAACAGAGCGAAACACTGTTCCATTCTTTCGGCGGCATCCTTCCGCATTAGCGGCGGGTGGAGTACCACAATCCCATTCATCATTTTTGATCTACATAAGCCAAAGCCCATAGCACTGGCGACGTCTCCGGCATAAATGCAAGGAGGATGTATACCTGATATAGGATCTTGTGGAACAGGATTTGATTCTGCAAGCGGTTCGGTACGAACAAAGAAATTTTGAACAAAAGGGTCGAAACTCGCTGATAGGAAAGGAGAGAAAAACAAAGCAATGCCAAGAGCTCCATCAATCCGCTGTTCATCGATAAACGAAGCTCTCTCTTTATCATCTTATGCCAGATGCAACAAAGGATGAGTCATTTTTCCTTCTCGTGAACCGCGGGAGCGCCTAGCGCCCATAGGAGCAAAGCTAATTTTCCTTTCAGGGTAAAGCGGCGCATAAAAAAGGGCTGGTCCGTCAAAAGTCCGGTTCCTTCGCGAACGAAGTTCAGAATCAACAAAGGTTCGTAGAACGAAGGGAGTGTACAACTGGGGCTGCGCCCCACTTTTTTGTTCGTAACGAGGGAGAGATAGAATGGAGTTCTTCACGAAGTTCGATAGAAAGGAATAAAAAAAGAGTTTCTTTATCGCCTCCTTGTTTTGAGACATTATGGATTTTGGGTCGACCCCGGTAACAAAGAAGGAATCCATAAAAACTTAGGATCCGACAACATGATAAAATACTACCCTCATGATTAGACCATGTCCCTGAGATTTGATAAAAGAAAGGTCCATACGCGATTAATACGTTGTAATTGGATAAGATATTAGGAATATGACGGAACGAAAGACCAACGAAAGAAAGAAGAATACACCAAAATGCAGGTGCTACACCAAACAATGGTGGTTATTTCTTGTTGTAAGTGAATGCAACAAAAAGACCCGGAATAACGAATAATGAAAGAATTCATATATTGACATTTCATGCTCATTTCAAAATTATGTTATTCCCATCATCCGGTAACCACAGGATGATCCACAAGAAAGGTGGCAGGATTCGAACCTATGGCCAGCCCGCCCCTGACCTGCTGGGTTGGGTGGCCGGGTTAGCACCCCTCGTCCCCTCTGTACCTGAAACAGATGCGCTGCGCTACCCAGCACGTAACCTTGTCTCCCTTACTCCTCTTCTGGTTGTGCCATTACCAATCGCGGGTAACCCCCGGTCCGGCCGCCCTTGACCTAAGAAGAACGATTATCCTTATGACCAAATAAGGACCAGCTTACTTACTTCTCGAGCGATAGTTCCAAGATCCCGACCCAGAACTTGTTGGGAGTAGAGGCATCAAAGCTTACCCAACCTAGTAAAGGGGCTTGGATATAGAGGGGTTTCTGGGGTAGATAAAGTTTCCAAGTTTTTTAGATCAAATAGGACTAGTTGGGTAGATAGAGGTGGTAAAATCTAACCTTTCCATCGATGTTTAGCAGGGCGGGTCGCTTGAGTGTCAAAACCAAGCGGTGGTTGTTTTTCCTTGGTTCATCATTGATCTCTTGGAAAAGCAAGAAAGAAGAAACTGTATCCAAGTCCAACACAGAAGCCGAGTACCTTCTGTTGAGTAATTTATTTTTGCTTTGCTTATTTAGAAGAGTAGTCGCAGAGTTCAGTCAAGACCTAGCAAGGCTCTTTCAATAGAAAAAAGGGACAAGGTTGGCTTTCTAGCAATTAGTCGAATAAGCGAAAGTCTTGCAGAACCTTGCTTGACCCACTGACTTGGAACTATTTAAACACTACCTTTCTTGGAGAGTAAAGTTTTGAAAAAGAAGGTTCCAATGAATCCGAGGAAAGATCTTCGACAAAAGTGGGTAGATGGAATCATTTGAAAGGTTCGAAGACCTTTCGATTCCATTCAGGTTCTTGTTAAAGAGCAAGAATAAAAGAAGAATTTGACAAAGACGGACTAGACCAATGAAAGAGTAGATAAAGGATGGAATTCAGTGGATAGACAATTCTTGAACTCTACCCACACAATGGTTGTTTGGACAGTATCCATCGACAGGCAGAACCCCGGGCGCCATCGTCTAACTATATATGCTAACTATATATAAGATAATGATTGTTAATCACGCAAGAGCCAAGCCTGAGGGCATGAGTCATTGCTTCTTTGTCTTCCATTCTAAGACAGAAGCAATTTGAACCCATGTCTATACGTTCTATATCACCGGCGGGCTTCCAGAGGGTGTGAATGCGTGTGAGGAGAGCTTTAGCTCTTTCCGAACAGTTTAAAGATAAGTCCTTCTCGCCAATTCGTATGCAGAAGAGAAGTGCAAAATAGGCAAAGATGAAGACTTTGGAAGCGAAAGATGCACCGATTGAAGCTCCTCCAGCCCAGCTGCTATTTATTGAGCTCAAAGTGGATGAGAGAGAGGCTTTTCCATGCTCTCTGTGCTATGGTCTTCTCAATTGCCTAGTCTCGGTTCAAAGATAGTGGAAGGATCCATCCATCGCATCGCCCTTTCTATCTCCACAGCGCTGACCTGCACTTTCCACCTAGTTCACCGACCTTACGAGTCTGATTTGGCTCTCTATTGTCCACTAAGGAAACGCCAAACAACTCCACTGCGACTGAGCAATCGCATTGATTTGACTGACCTTCCTACTCAGTATGGAAGGACTTTTGACTAACTCTGAAACTGAGTCTTCTGACTTGGATTGGTACACTGGGGTAAATTCTAGCCTATCTATGGCGCTTTCAAAGACTTTTTCAAGACTATCCAAGGCTTTCCATTCCGCCAGGCATATAGAGCCCGCTTTTCTTCTTCGATGAGAAAGCTCTAGTGGATTTCTACATCTTTCCAAGGAAGAATTCGCACTTCAAAGAGGTAGGACTCTCCTTCCTTTGACCAAGGGGTTCACTCTGAAAGAGGGCATCGACTACACTGAGACCTTCTCTCCGGTTTCTAATAAGGACTCACTCAGGATAATCATGGCTTTGGTGGCTCATTTTTACTTAGAACTTCACCAGATGGATGTGAAAACGGCTTTCCTCAATGGGGATCTACAGGAGGAAGTGTACATGGACCAACTTTTTGGCTTCTTGCAGGAGGGCAGCGAGCATTTAGTGTGCAGATTAAGGAAGTCGATATATGGACGAGTCTTCCCATCAGTGGTACCTAAAGTTCCATTAGGTTAGAATGACCTTTGGGTTTAAGGAAAACGGTGTTGATTTGTGTATATACCTAAAGGTCAATAGGAGCAAGGTTCTCTTTCTAGTCCTATATGTTGACGACATACTGCTTGCTAGCAGTGATCTGGAGCTGTTGCATGATACGAACGCATTCCTCATAAGGAACTTTGAGATGAAGGATATGGGTGAGCCTCATATGTCATGGGCATTGAGATTCACATGGTCTTTGTTTTCATCTACCGCGGCTATTCTGGAATACCAGATTGAATCGAAAACCTCCTTAAGCTATGTTGGATCGCCTTTCGCCAGGTGTGATTACAGAATCCTATATGCGGAGCTTGCCAGTTATTTCCGATATGGCTAATTCCTATTAAAATATGCCAACATAAGCATATGACAGCAAAGAAGATACGATATCCTCAATCGGATTCATGCATCGAAGGAATAGAAGACCAAAGCAAGTTCGTGACACTTTACGTTTTAGGAAATCCTCCGAAATAACCATAATACGGGCTTTCCATTGTTCTCGAAACCCTATTGTGGTCCCCGCCCCTATATGCCCTGGGTAGACATGTGAAGGTAGACTTTGACCGGTCTTGGTCTGTGTTTGGGCGTGCTAGCAAGGCTAAGGCTTGAAAAAGAGTACATCAAGATCAGTCAAGTCATCACTTATTCAATTGTTGATTCTATTCCCTAGCCAGGTCGAATAAATACCCTATTGGTTCCACATTCTTAAAAAAGCGGGATAGAGCTCTGTATTCCACCTGGAGGAACCCGGCTTATGAATGACCCTATCGATGTTAGTTGGGCTCCTGTTGGCGTATTCCTATTCATATTATCTCTCCGAAGCTTCTCCTGAACTATTTGTATTTTCACTAAAGGCCTATCTCATCATAGTAGGCGTTGAGAGGCGAACCCATTCCCGAGATGCCTTATCTATTGTTCATGCCTTCTTTCGGGTGGATCTGATCCCCTTTCTACTCTCATTATGGGAAGGTTCAATTTGACCACTAGCAGGTTTTTTCGAAAAACTCTATTTATTCTGGTGTGGATGGCAGGCAGGCGCAGATCGATGCGAGTAAGTGAAGAAGGGAAAGCGTAAGTGAAATCGATCCAATGGAGGAGGAAGCTCGGTTCAGTCCTTGAAAATCTTGAGTCACTCACTTCAAGAGTCGAATCCGCAACTCTAGTTTCCGGGGGTATTTGCCATTATGAATAGTAAAGGCTACTATGAGCAGAAAGGGACTAGACTACTTGGCTCGATGGAGCAGCATCTACACCCTTTCGCGTAACGACTTGAAGCTAGGCTAGGATCGGATCTAAGGAGCGATGTAAGACCAGTAAACTAAGTCTTGCTATGTTTTTTTATCTAGGAGCTTTGGTTTGAACACGTTGTTCTCTTTTATTAGGAAGTTCCCTTTTTCTCAGTAGGAGGTGTGGTTCCGTTGGACCTGCTCTTTATGCAGCTTAAAGGTTGAACTGGACATTGCTCCCGCTATTGGTAGGCTTACTCGACTAAGAATTCAAGGAAGTGAACTGGCGGGACTCTGCTACTGTAGAGGGTTGATGTGGGAGAGGGGGCGACTGTAGTTTATCGGTAGGAGACCCTTCTTACTTAGAGAGTCTGGTTCCGATCTTTTATCCTTCGAGGTAGTCAAAGTGCTTTCGTCCTTTATTTATAACAAGTATGATGCTCCGGAAGCCGAGAAAGATTAGTCCACTACTCACAAGATAAGGTAGATAGCTTTCCCTACTTACTTTCTCTCTCCTTGCAGGAAATCCACTTCTTGGCAGTTCTATTTGAACTTAGTATCTAAGATATTAGTAATACCAACCCAGCATGCTCCCTTCTAAGGGTTCTGCTTCTCTCTAATAACGAGAAAATGACTCTTTCAGAAAGCAAAGCTACAACTTTTCAGTCTAAGCAATCTAAGCTAGAACTTAAGGCCTACCTCTTTTCCAGAGATACTCCACTTTCCGGTCTAGCTTCACTAACTGTATTCACCGCTTTCCAGATGTCGGAACTAGATCTACTATTACTCATCGGCATTCTCTAAATCAATTACGTTATGGTCCTGAACTCTCGATATATCATATGTAATGACAGATTGAGGTAAGCTTGTCTTTTCAAAAGAGGTGAGAGTGGCAGGGCAAGAAAGTCAGAATCATACCCGATATTCAGAGTGCCAGAGCTAGAAGCGGCAGCCATAAAGTGGAGGAGCTGAAAGCGATTTGCTGTCTCCTTCGCTACCGCTCTGTGGGGTCAACATTACGCAATTAGTCCAGTTTCAGTTTTAACTCTGGCTGCAACCTATCTATATAGGGGAAAAGTGACCGCCCTCGATCACAGACGAAAATTTGATAAGAGAAGAAAAACGTATTCACCATAGTGGAGATATCCTTTGCTTGCTAATAGTACTACTAGCTCTTAACTTAAGAGGCAGTAAGTAGCTCACCAATTTCGGGTGTACGCGTCCCGTAGTCTAACTGGTACTCATGTCTTCTACAGCAGTATGGTATATGTTGGTTCCAGGTTGCTTAGGACAGTTCTACCATGGGCGAATTCCGACCCTCACTGTACCCCCACACATCTGGTTACATGCTCATGGGATTGCTTTCAATAAAGATACGCATCTAGTTTTCCCTGCGAAGTACTGATGTGAATGACAATCCACTTCAACCGCATCGAAATGATAAGGTGAATGTTGTGTCTCGAGATGAAGCTATTTTCTTTTTTTGAACATAGACAGAATCAATGCCCGGAACAAACGAACAAGCGTCCGCATATAAGAGACATCTATGAGAGAAGGTTCTCGAACGGCCCGAATAGAGCCAACGAGTTCAGTCGAACTGCTATCCCGATCAGTCTTGAAGGAAAGCTAGGGATCGCCAATTCTTTTGTCAGAGGCAGAGGCTAAGTTCCCTCAATCTTCCGGGAAGGGAGTCGAAGAAGTCCTCGTGACTCTGCTACAGAAATTCTCACATCATCCGAATAGACGGCAGAACTTTAAAAAAGACTAAGCTAAGAAAGAGGAAAGAGCATTAGCTGGAGGCGGTGAGCGTGCCTTGGAGCGTTCCCGTCTCACTCACGGGGTATAGGGAAAAGCCTATTGAGTGCACTCACTACCCTTTAATCTATCTCTAATAGTTCTTCCTTGCTTAGTGTTAAAGCTACTCTAAAGCGGTAGAATAAGAACTAAGGAACTGTTTAATAAGGAGGGGGTGTCTGAGATTCTTTCTTTAGTACCTCAATAAGAGGAAGAGGGTGACGATGACATAGGGTAAGAGAATGAATGGAAGTAAGGTAAAAAGCTGAAGGAGAAGGAGCCGCGGATCCCTAGTGTTAGACTTAATGAAGAGTGAGATAGACGTGTAACATAAAGAAGAAAAGTACTCACTATGTATGTTACTACTTCAACCTCTATCCCGTCAAGCCATAAAGAAAGAAGCAAGTCGTCCCTTGATCTGCGTCCCTGCTCGATGCAAGGAAGATCAAAGCGCAGTAAATAGTGTCCCAGATGCAGGAGAGGGAAAGGTGCGAAAGAAGAAGATTCATTGGTTTGATTTTCCGTTAGCAAGATGATAATAGACCCACGTTTTCTTTATCCGAAAACGGATCCAGGGGCATCCGTACAACACAACCTTGTCATGATCCAATCTCTGGCCCAAGTAAGGAACCAAACGAGCGTCAAGTGTGCGGGTCTTTCCTTTCCTAGATGTCCAGTATGAGTTACTCCAACCGCTTATTCGTACTAGTAATGGTGCTCGACCCTTGCAGGTACACATACATCTCTGTTTGAACGAGCAATTTTGAGTTGGCCTTCGCTCCTCTCCTTATCAGTCGAGTGGCTTCCGCTCCTAAAGGCCTTCTCTCTCTGTCTTTCCCGTATTCTGTGTAGTGGTTTAAGGGGTCCTAAGCATTCAGTACCTTAGCCTTCCTTCTCTTACGAAAATCTTTTTTTTTCTTTTAGGGAGGGTAAGGGCTAAAATGGTATAACGTGGATCCCGAGGGTAGGAAGATAAGGAGGGTAATGAAGTCAAGCCTATCCAGTGTAAGGCGAGTTCCTTAATTGAGTATAGTAGCGTGGAGTACGGGACAAGAGTATGCCAACTATATAGAATAATCTTTATTATATTATTTAACATACTCAAAGTTAGGCGTTCCTGCTTACGGTCTTAATCGATTTCTTTTTTCAACTACCTTCCCAAGCTAATTAAATTATCTCTGTCAACATGAACAATTAGTTCACATTCGTGTGAACACAGTGACTAGTGGACAAGAGGACTCAGAGGCGTGGTAGTTTATTTATTCAACAATCATTCCCATTCATTAGCTTTATAAAGGAGAACGAGTCTCTTTTGGTTAGCTAGACCATCTTCCCCATAGGACACCAAGGCTTGCAGCGAACCTTTCCCTTGTAACCAGCAAAACGAAACCTTGCCTTGCGCAATTGCTTTGCTTAGCTTTCGAGCTAGCTAGCTCTATACTTCTTTCTTTATGTATTTTCTTAGTTAACAACCTCTTCTTTCTGCCTGCCTCTGAAAAAGATTCATTCTCCAATTAAAAAGAAAACTAAGTACTCCATTGCTGCTGTTCTAAGCTGATCTGGCTTTCAGCTTCAAAGGGCCCGACCCGAAAAGTGTCGCCTGCTTATCATTTTGAATTCTAGGGAGCTTCCTTGGGAGGCTCCCTTATGGACATGGGAGGTCAGTCAACCCTGCCGGCCTTATCACAGATTCCCCCGCAACCAATGTGGGCTAGTAGAGGCCAGAGAGAGCGAAAGAAGAAAGCCCGCCTATAGCTTCTTTTCGCGCAGCTCCTATCCTATTATGGTAAGCCAAAGAAAGCAGGTCTGGTAGTGGAGACCGCAGTTAATGAAATTATTGATGCTTTACTGCTTTCAGCCTATCTACTGCAGCTTGAGTAAGCAAATGACAACGAAGCAAGATTAGGATTAGGTTTTTAGAAGGGGCTGCAAGTCTTTTAGCTGTTGGAACTCTTTCATAGCCAGAACCTCAAATTGCTTAGGATCTAGTTTTGAAATGAATCTCAGATGACCACTCGTGTATTTTTATGGGTTCAGTTTGATCTTCCACTTCCTCTTTTTACTCGCTACAAGTATTTATCTCCCCTAACCCACTCCTGCCTCAATCCCAGGTGGAAAAATCTCGACCTATTCTGACTTTTGAAAGGATATTCAACCTTGTTTTACAAAAGATTTTTATTTGTCCAGTGCTTTCTTTCATTGTCTATCTCGCCTAAGGCTTCTGTTTTGGTCGACTCATAGGTTGAAACAGTAGGTGGTGTTACGTCTTTATGATTCGGCTTTTTATGCCTCCGCTCAAGACTCACACTCCTTGGCGAACTGGAACTTATTGGAAAACTAAAAGCTCTGGCTCGAGCTACGCTATGGCCCTTTAACTTAACGGCATTTGCTTGCCCAGTTGCTTTTGATTTGACTTCTTCTTTTGGCGATAGACCATATCCACACCCTTAGGGGAGGAATTCTTCTCCCACTTGTCACCCTTCCTTGTTGTGCGCGGCATTGCGTGAGGGCGTTTGACGCACCGCACCAGCTTTTTTTCCCCACCCTCTGACCCGTGAATCTCCCCTTCAGATCTTACCATCGAACTCGCTCTTCGAAACCTTTTCCGATTCGACGGAATGGTAGTTTTCAATATCGTTTGAGTAGGTGAGAAGTATCAGGCTTTCACTCGATTTGTTATGGATTGGATGATGGAAAGACCAGCAAGTCGGGTCTTGCCTAGATTGAACATGCAACTAAAGGGCACCGCTATGTAAAGGTAAAGGCAGCTCCAGCCTATGAAAGGAAGGATGGTCCCAGACCTCTTTGACCTACCGTTCACTTTGCAAAAGTAGTACTACCACGGATAAGGGCAGGTGGCATAACGCAGCCCTCACCGATGTGAGTGACTGTTCTTTCATGCAATGCATAACGGGCAGGGCCTCAATGAATGAAGGAGGAGTATGAGAAAGCCAGCTAGAGCAAAGCTAGTTGTTGGAGTTGTTCTCCTTCCTGTTGCCCTCCTATAGATATTGAATCCGCTCTTGATACAATATCTGTTGATTCCCCTATTGATGAACCTCCTCCAACCTCCGAAACGGATAAGATCCCAAGAGCTTCGTCTGTACATGAAATAGGAGCTTCTACGTGCACATTTCTAACAACGGTTCTTCCTCCAACAGTCAAGTCACTAGCACTGTTTATTCCAGCAACAGCTCTTACTGTAACAGAACTAGGACCGTCAACTCCAACTGTAGCAGCGGGAATGCCTTCCCCACCTGATATTGCATCAACGGTGGTTTATTGAACACTATAAAGATTTCGAACAAAAGTCTTCCTCTCCCTTTGGTCGAGCTCAATTACATCGAGCCTCTATCACATTACTCTCACCAACCGCGGATGTCGGACTTGCAGTGGAAAGAGATCGTCCGTATACATCGACATCATCCGCGATTTGATAGCATAGGGAAGTATGGAATCGGACAGAAAGAATTCCTCCAGCTCTATGATTAACTGTTCCGTTTAAGGGATTAAGGCTGTGAAGTGCCTTTCCTCGTTAGAACAGCCAGAAGGGCAGAGCTCTATCTTCTATTGAAAAGCTGTCCAAAAAGAGCGCATTCGCTTCCGAGAGCTTGAACACGCCTTCTTAGTAGCCCATAGAGAGTGATTCCAGGAAAGGGCAGAGCTGCTAACCTTAGCATCAGCAGGAAATCGAGAAGGGCTCTTGATAGGAAATGAGACCAGGGCTATTCTTTCTTTTATCCATGGAAACAGAGGCAGCTTTGCAGGAAATCACTGATTCTCAAGTGCTTGGGTAAGAGACTGGGTTACAACCTCATTGTGAGACGTCTAAGCCAACTTTCGAAACTAAAATCAATGGTTACAGACCGGTTGGTTAAGTTTTGAAAGTGAACAAGATGTAAACCGTGTGATCTTTGATGGTCTGGGATGCTCCAACACCATATGAACCGTATTCGTCTGGTCAAAAATTGGATGAGTTAGTTATTTTCTCTCTATGAAAAGGTTGAGTAGGAATGTATAGCAGTTTCCCTCATGAATCGCCTTAAGCACAGTAGTCTGAGTCAGCTTGGAGCCTTGAATGATCTTCCTTCGCTTCAGATAAGTACTGTGAAGCTCGATGGAAGCAATTCTCTTGCGGTCTGCGCTCTTGTCAATCAAAAGTAGGGGGTTGGTTAAAAGAGATGGATTCCTTTCAGGGCTCGGGTTAGATTGTTTCCTCTTACTTTGATTGCTTGATTGTGCTCAATTCTTTGCCATCTCAATTGCTAAAAGCGAATTCAAAAGGATCTTGTACACATAGGCCAAAGCAAGGCCTCATCACCTTCTTTCCTTGCCTCTAACCTACTCTAGTGTGCTAACAAAGACTTTGAATGGGCTTTCCATCCTCTTAACCCAATTCGAGGTGAGTGCGGAACATGCTCTCTTCTTGATCTCATCAGCATAGGCCAGGCCGTTGAGTCGACGCCTGCCATACCAAGGAGCGAGATTGATAGATAAAGGTAGGTCGTCTAGAGAGGTTAAGGTTATCTAAGAAAGGAATTCAAAGTCAAATGGTTTCCTAGGGAGGAGAAGGTGGTTGGTCGACTAAAGGTGTTAGGACTAAGTTGAAGCGCAGCACATAAGCACATATTCATTCTTCGTTCCTCTCTTTGTTGCGAGAGAGCTAATCGAACGGGAGGGCACTCAACCAGAGTTTGAGGCTGGAATGGACGAAGAGCCAAAGCACATCTTAGTCTTTTTCGTGTAAAGGCCCCACAACAACTTCAAAAGTCTCGTTCTCTCGTTCTAGGAAAAGGTATGAATCAGGTCGAAAAATCTGCTCTTTGCAAGATCAGCTGATAGTCAGTTTTTGCCTCCTTGAAGGAGGAAAGCGAGCCCTATTCTATTTAAAATAGGAAAGATGAATGGCCGAGATTGGATAGTGCGGTTCCTATGGAGATAAGAAGAAGGAAGCACTGGCCGTGGAAAGCATTGGTTGGAAAAAGAGGGTGGAGCTTTGATGTCTGTCTGGATGATGGATGAAAGGTCTTTCGTGCTTGTTTGCTTCTAGCTGTATGTAAAGCTTCAGGTTTTTCCCTTATCTCCTGATGTTCATTTTCGGAGTTTGGAGTCTCTTCTTTCTTTGTCTCGACTCGAGGTCCGGTTAGCCCTCAGGCCTACTTTTTGCTATGGATCCAACCCATTCCTTTCCACTCCTGTTTGGTATTATCCTTTGACTTTCCTTGTGCTAGTCTTGGATGTTTCTATCTAAGCGTTTGATAGATTGATTCTAAAAAGGCTGGGAAAAATCCCTATATTCCAATATCTCATGTTCTGGCGAATCAATAATATTCTTCATAGTCATAACTTCTTCACCTCTAATTCCCATCCTAGGCCTCGAGTGGCATTAATCATTAATGAAGCCGTAACCCGTCGCTTTCTTCAGACTTTTTCTCTCTCTGTCTCCTCCGTACTCAATTTCCTTAAGCTTAATCAATGGTAGGCCTCTGTCATCATAGGAACTGGAACTTCTATACGGACATGACGTTGCAAGGCTGAAACTTCAAGGAAGTTATGTATTAGAACTCATCTTTCAGTCACCTCCTTGGCCTTGGTCAAGCTGTTGCGCTCTTGTTAAAGCGGTTGTTAGCTCATAAGTCAATGCTTTTTCCGCTTCTCCCGAATCGAACTCTGATCCCCAATTCCTTCGATTAGTAGGTTTTTCCTTTGTCGGTGTCGGAACTCTTTGCCATGAGTCTGCTCTTCCGCCTTTCATTTCATCGAGTGGTATTCTTCTCTTGCTGCTACGCCTCTAGCCTATAAAGAACATTTCTTCTCTTCCAATGGCTCCAGTTCAGTCCTTCTATGATTCATAGTGGGGCCCGCTCTTCATTAATAGGGCGTCTTCTTTCTATATAGATATATATATATATCTATATATTAGTAACTGCTTTCCCTAATCTAAATAGGGGAGATTCCCATGGGATTTTCAGCTGTTCCTCTTGTTTTCCTCTTTCTTTTTTTGACTCGGTTAGGTAGTTCAAGGAGTTCCTTTTCTTCTGGTTCTTGGCCTAAGCCCGGCTGTAACTGGAGAGTCACTTAGATGATTATTCATAGCCTGCTGTCTTGCCTTGGTGTTGAACCCGACAAGAAAAACCTCTTCATTCCGGCTAGTCGTAGCAAGCCAAGCACTTCCATTTCCAACTTGGCTAATGAGGGGAAGGGGTGAACCGGCATACCTATCCGACCAATCTATGCAGAGCTAGGTGGCACGGCACGGGACCTACTTATGAAGCATGGGTCGCTAAAATCGAGGTAGCATGTCTAATGGACGAGCTCCCTTTCAATTACATCGAACCTTGTTGGCCGATAACTCGATGGTATCCGCTCGTGGATGGTAGTTGATTGATTGGAGTCAGTTTCAGCCTTTCTAGTAGTTGGAGTTTGTGGAACAAGTTGCGGGAAAGAGCTGGTTTTTTATCGTAGAATAATAGAAAGGCTTCTTTTAGGAGTGAGATGTCCCCGTCCTATAACTATCAATCACTTGAATAAGAGAAGAAAGAAAGTAGCCTAGGGCACATTCAAGGTATGCTGAAAGGTACCCGAGTTCGCAGGTGTAGTTTCGTGTACTTAACTGAATCGGGATTCTGTTAGTGTTCAGTGTACCCAACGAAAGGTACAATACAAGAATTGAAAGGAACTTTCTTTAGCTTCGCGACCAGGCGGTCTTCGTAATAGAAGAGACATTTGGCGATAAATTGATAGAAGGTCATCCATCAATATATGCACGACACAGGAATCGAGGTTGTTAATGCAGTTGCCTTCTACTTGAATCGAGAGGGGGTGACCTACCTTACTGAATTGAGAGTCGCCCTAAGGTTACGATCCGTTGGGTTGGGAAACCAACCTGGATCGAATTTCCTCCAAGAGCCCTACTGATTGAGAAGGAGATGAAGTTGAAAACAACTGAGATCGGATCTCTCACGGAAATGGTGAGGCCCCACTTCTGTCTTTCTTGTACCTAACAAAATAAAAGTAATTCTATTATGACCATCAGCACCACAAAAACAAACGGCCAGTTTCCCAGCCGAAATAATGGGGAAACAAATGTGCTAAGAACTGTAGTAAGCGAGAGTAAGATGTATGAGGGTGCGAGTAATAAGAGTCTTCGAATGTCGAATTATTTGATCAGAATCTCGATAGTGTTGTTCATGCTTCTTTTTTTCTACTTGGCATTTCTATTGATTGGCATTTCTTTCAATCTGGTTCTTATGAAAATCCAAATCCATGCTTCTGGGGAAGTCTCTCCACTTCCTCTTTAGTCGCTTGGGGTGGTGTGGCGAGGGTCTCATTTCATTAGCAATCTTTTTTATTGATCCAGAAACTATAAGGAACAAGATGGCTCCTTCGGGGGGCTCAGGATCAGGCTGGACTGGATCTTGGATTGACCGATGGCTTAATCAAGAAAATGATTCGTCGGACCCGAGGCAGTTGGAACATGAGGTTAACCAACCGGTTAAACCGGAACCCCCTGACCTTGATCCATCGAAAACCAGCACCAGTCGTGGACCCGTTGAATCGCCCACATCATTATATCTTTCTGCCCAAGAATTTTTAAAACAATTATTTGGGCAGGAAGACGATATTGTTGAAGAAGAAGAACAGCCGGGGGTTCTGGAGGCGATGCCACAGGCGCCAGCACCGGAGGAGGAAAGAAAAACCTCTATTATACTGAGGATAAAGGAGCTATACCCGAATGATCCGTGGGATCCAGAGGATTCCTGTCTTCGGGAAAATATATTCCTCGGCGGTAATATAAGAAATAGGAGACCCACGATGATCGATGAAATGAATAAAATTCTCGGCATAAGCCATCACGATAAGAAGACCTATTGGGCTAAGGAATTAGCCCGTAGGATTCAAAACTGGGATTGGCAAAATCCACACGACACCTCCTAATTTGTACCCTCCTTTCACAAGAAGGTAGCCATAGGGAAACCTGCAGCTGAATTTCATCCTTTGCGAATTACGAATGACTTGATCCTGCCTTATGTTTGGAAAAAACTAGATTTTTATCGCGGAATTAGACCTGCTATCTATAAGTAAATTGAATTATGGAATTTTTGAACGAATTTATCACCTTTTTCGAGAAAACCTTCTCGAATCAGCTTTTTTTATTCTTATAATGTTAGGTTACCTATTATACCTCTTTGTTGCATTATTCGTCCATAGACAAGATCGTAAAGCTCGCGAAAGGGTAGCTATGGATAAAGGTCTTTGTCTTATGTTTGAATATTCCTGGAAGGGGGTTAAAGTAGAAATACACCACCCAAAGAATTGTAGGGGGTGTAAAGAAATTTTAGATAATAAGGTGCAAAATGAATAGGTGCGGGAGCTGCTACAATTGCTTCAGTGGGAGCTGCATTCGGTATTGGAAACGTTGTAGTTCTTTCTTTTTTATATCTCCTCCGTTTCAAGTTTTGTACTCTTTTGGGTTCTTTTATTTTGAAACTTCTCCTTCTCCTTTTATCAGTTATAAAACAGTTAAAGTGAACACCGACAAAGTATGTGCCAGATGAATTTCACTTTCTTATTCATTAAGGTTTACTAAAACTTTGAAATTGTTCAGACATAGGTTACAATTCGCCTAATACGATTGGCTTCATGGTCACCTATTCTAACAACTTCCCACTTGACCTTTAAAGCCAATCACCCATATGCCTAATCCCCATCTTCTCAAGATGTTGTGTATGAGCGCTCTGCGACATAGGCTTCGTCAGTGGATCTGCTGTGTTGTCTGCTGAGTTAACTCGGTCCATCCAAACGTCACCTCTTCCTACCATTTCTCTCAAAAGGTGGTAGCTTCTAAGAATGTGTTTGGATCGGTGATGAGATCTCGGTTCCTTTGCTTGTGCTATGGCTCCGTTATTATCACAAAAGATGACGACGGGCTCCGCAATGCTAGGCACCACACCCAACTCTTGGATGTAGTTTCTCATCCAAACCGCTTCTTTGGCAGCTTCTGAAGTTGTTATGTATTCGGCCTCAGTGGTGGAATCAACAGTGGTTGCTTGCTTGGAACTTTTCCATGCTACCCCTCCTCCATTGAGCCTGAATACATAACCTGATTGAGACTTGGATCTGAAGGACAAGCGGATCCGCCCGGGAGCGCGAGCGGAAGCGAGAAAGCGAGAAAATGGCATAAATTTAAATCTAATTTAAATAAACGAATCCCAAGGGGTCTACCCTTGGGTGTTCAACCGGGCGCTCGATGTAGGATGTGTAAATATTAAAACATATATAAAACACATAGGGCATAGATGGATAATAAATCAACCAAGGCATAGTAATCATTACCTTGTGGATTTAACGTGTGCTCGGCTACTAGCGTTGTTTCCCTTGTTCCGAAATGCTCACAAATCTATTTATGGACGAGTTGCTGTGAGCTGTGGCTCCATTTTCTCTCGCGTCGGGGGGAATGGGAGGGTTCAATCCACCACCAGGCCCTTCTGATAATTCTTGGATCGTTAGTGCAGACAAGCTTAGACGCGGCTAGGAGGTGGCCGAAGACGAAGTCTCCCAGAATGATCTTTTGAAAAAAAGGAGTGGGAAGAGACTCTTTCGTCTAAAGAGTGGAGATCAACAGAAAGGCATTTTACCCTATGCGAGAGCAGGATCAAAACTATTATAGAAAAAACTCTCTCTTTATATAAGCAGGGGAACCTTCAACTTCATATAGATGACGATGCGGATATTAGCAGAGGTTTTTGATGCCTACTTCGCGGATCTTCACGACTTCGCCTCTAATGAACATAGAATATGCCATCTTAAGCAGGTCCTGAACTGCATAGGAAATGAGAATAGTAATAAGTGGCGTGAGATCAAAGGTTTGATTGAGAGCTATTCTCAATATTAGAAGGTAGTATTTTTCGGTGGGTGGGAAAGCTGGAGGGGACCCCACCCCAGTGGTTTGAGTAACTAGCCTCTAAGGTTAGCGAGGTTCCTGCTATGGTGAAGTTCAAAATCTTTCACTATCACTATAGTGGGAAGAAGACAGGTGGGAACGAGCAGAGCGAGAGCAAAGCAAGTTCCAGTGGTGGGTTGTCTTCCTGGTCCCATTTCAATCTTTTTCATGGTATGGAACTCACCTCATACCTACAACAGAGTCAAAGTTGCGGTAATGCTTACTCTCCTGGTTAATAGGGCTATGAGAAGGCTAGGATTTGCCATGCGGTCTAGAGATTTTACCCTTGGAAGGAGTACACTGATATCCTATCCTTGAGAGAGAGAACGTGGCCATACTGACCTATAGCAGGGAAGGACTTTTTAGACTTCCTGCCACAATTGAGTAGGCCAGAAGCCAGAAAGACAGATCCGCGCGTTTGAAAAAGATCTTGGAATAAATGCAACAAAAAGAAGGTTGAGTGATAGACGAGGAAAATGGTTGTTTTCAGATGAGGAAGTATTCGTTAGTGATAGGGCTTCGCGCCTGAGAACGAAAGGCAGAGAAAAGGGCTTACATAGGATTTCCAATAAGAAAAAGGGGAAGAAGAGCCCTAGCCATCATCATCGAAATGGACTCCGAAGTTGGGATGAAGCTCATTCAACATGCTGACACCAATGATTTGAAAAAGCCATTTATAAACTTCCTCGCTTGTATATTCTTTTGATATAAGCGTCGCTACGTCAACATGGTTTAAAGATAGGACTTGAGCCTGGGGGCGCCCTGCGAGTACGACCGTTCACGTTTACGATGAGTACTTTGGGCAGTTTCACTCTCTATAGTTCACCAGTACAACTTCCATGGACGGATATCCTAAATAAACCACTTACGCATTGGCTTAACACATGTTGTCCCTAACCTTTCCACTTCAGCGGAATCTACCAATTCTGCTTCCCAATTTTCATCACGTAGTTAGCTTAACGCATACACCTTGGAATATACCGCTTCTTATGCTTGTGCCTATTTTACCTCTGATGAGTATGGGTCTACGAACGTTAATCATCCATCGCCTTCTTCCGTATACCTTTTTACTATCTCTATACTCGTCGTCAGCGCTCGGCACCTTCCTAGTTGTAAGCGTATACCTTTACCGTACATGTTCAGTTTGTCTACTGTTGCCTGGGATACTAGGCACCGTACTGTTGTTTCGGTCGGAGCTTAAGCTTAGCATCTTATACTTGAAGGCCTTCTATCCGCTTCTGCCGTCGATCTTTCTCTTTTGTGAGGGGTTTGTAGTTTTTATTTTAGCCTTAAAATAAGAACGACGCCCGTCCCAAAAATAGGGCGGGGAAGGAGAAGTGGGCATGTGGGTCTCCTTCGCATTTCTATCAATATTGGAATTCGGTTTGAAAGGCTATCATTGGTAGGCGGACAAGTGAGCATTGGGGAGATAATATTTTTCTTTCTTTCCTGCTCCAACATAAAGGCCAGGCCAGTCAAGTAAGAGGAAAGGGCGCTTTATCTTATAGGGCTCTGCCCCTCTAAGTCGAACCCGCAAGCCAAGCCAACCTTTCGAACCCGGATGACGGGAAAATTATCTTTCTTTTATCTTAGTATAGTCAAAGAGGCCGAAAAAGTTAGTTGATTTTCTAAGAAAAAAAGGGGGGAGAGAGTTGCCCTTTTTCAGGGCAGCGACTGGATGGATTAGCAGTAGGCACACGTTCCGCTTCAGGCTGATTCTTCCTCTCCTCTCGCTATTGCTCGATCGACGTAGTGGAGTACTTCTATCCTCCTATATTTTATTTCCATTCCGGCTCTAGGGAACTCAAGGATTGGAAAGGCCGCCGCTACAACCCCTTGGAAATGTCATGCCCTACTTTTTTTCTGTCTAGTATCAATCCAGCTAACTGGCCTGCTTAAAACGGAGAGCTTAGCTCTTCAGAGAAAACGACGTCGCCTCAAAACGAGATGTATCAGACTCATAATCAAAACGACGCACTTCATTTATCTAATCTTGGGCCACATCTTTCGGATCCAACTGCAAAAAGAAAGATTTCTTCATATGATGGGCCTCATGTGGACGTAAGCCCAGCTGCACAATCTTCTCCTCCAGCATCCTGTGCTTTGCCACCAAGCCCAACCTCAACTGCTGTCATTGATTATTCAATTAAACCCACTACTCATATGAAAGGAATTGTGGATCGTCCCGGGAAAAGCGCGAATGCGGAAGCGCGGTATAATTAAAAATAAATGCGGAATTTAAACATGCTTTTAAATTAAAACACGTTTCAAAGGGTGTGCCTTTGAAGTTTCCCGGGCGTTCGGTGTATCTCATGAACAAATAACATAAAATAAATCATGGAGTCCATAGGGTTGGGAAATTAAAGAGAGGACGAAAAATTAAAACGAGACCTACCTGTTGTCGTTTTCGTCTTCAACGGCTACAAGCGTTGTTCCCCGTTTTAACACCAAGATCTCGTCTTTGAGACCCTCTAAATCGTGACACACGATCCACCCACGTATCTTGCACGTCCTGCTAGCAACGAACAAGTTTATGTTTTTGGAGTGGATGAATCAATAACACATTATGGATTAATGGTATTGATTCATCAAGTTCTTAATGTTCCAAGAACAAAAAGAACCAAGAAAATATTTCTTGGAGAGGGAGAGAGAATCGGACGAGAGAGAGGGAGAGAGAATCCGTGTGTGTGTGTTTGTAGTGTGTGTGTTGGAGTTTCATCATCCTTCAACTTGTAGGATGCTAGGGGTTTATATAGAAGAGGAGTTTAATCCTCTTTAAACTCCTCTTTTAAGAACTCTAATTTGACTAGGATTTTTGACCTAGTCAAAGTCCTAGTCAAAGTAGTGTTTTGACCTAGTCAAAACAATCCTAGCCATCCATCTCTCCCATTGATCTCAACCGTTGATTTAATTTAATTTAATGGAATATTTAAAACCTATTTAAATATTTCCAAGAGGCTAAAAATAAATATAAATATTATTTAAGCCCATTAAATAAATCCCTTTGATAAATCTAATTTATCAATTTAATTCCTTATATCTAATAGAAGGAATTATTTCTCCAAGAAAAATAAAGGACCCGATTAAATCCAATTTAATCATTCCTTCACTCCAATATTAATTCCTAATTAAATATCTAAATGTGTGTGGATAGTGTGTGACTCTTTAGGTTCACCTTTCAGCTAGACTTGGTCGGATTCCTAGAATCCTTCCGTTACCATGGGTGGCCATCTAGCAACGGTCCATGGCACTAGAGACTAGGTGAAATATTCAGGGATGAACATTTAGGCTCTAACAGTACACTTGTCCTTCTGTCTTCGGTCTCATCACTTAGAGTCTAGGGCACGGAAAATGCAGGTACCCATTTTGGACCTAAGTGTTGGTCTGTCCTCACTAAACGCCGCAAGGGAATCCTTCCCTTCTGTTTCAGTCACTGTGGCCACAGTTTTAGGGACAAGACCTAGAGTATATATGAGACTCAACTGCCAAACCTATTGACAGGAGACAGATCCTTTCTTGGAAACTACTGTCACTTTGCACACCAGAACTGCACTAGACATGGCTTATGACTACCAAAGAGAATTCTGGCAATCTCTCACCATACCTAAGATACAGCCCTGATGTACAGGTAAACTCAGCAATTCCTCAAGTCAAAGGACTTGACCTGTACCGTTGGAACCGGGAATACACGTCATACCTTGCTGACCATACTCAAGGTCCTCCGTAAGACGGTTCCCGCGAGTCACCTCAGTCAGCTGCGTCCTAGCATGCTAACCCACTAACACTGCTTAGACGACCCTCGTCACCCGTCGATGAAACACGACAGCAGGTGCTTAGTGCAAGTCTCAAATGGAATCCCGGTACCCATTTTCGGGATTCCTTGACTTGGAGATTTCCGGACTGATTCGGGAAGACTGATTCCATGGACCTACCTCCAAGCGTAGTCCCAGTCCCCGAAATTGATTCTCAGTCCGTGGGCTTTGTTTGCGTAGTGAACAGATATAGAAAAACAGATATAAGTGAACACAAACAAAGTAATGCCAAATGAAATTCACTTCTTTATTCATTAATGATTTATCAAACACCTATAATTGTCTAGACATAGGTTACATATACCCGCCAAAATTGGCTTACATGGTCACCTATTCTGACAATCTCCCACTTGACCTTTAAAGCCAATCACCCATATGCCTAATCCCCATCTTCTCAAGATGTTGCGTATGAGCACTCTGCGACATAGGCTTTGTCAGCGGGTCTGCTGTGTTGTCTGCTGAGTTGACTCGGGTCCATCCGAACGTCACCTCTTCCTACCATTTCTCTAAGAAGATGGTAGCGTCTAAGAATGTGTTTGGAACGGTGATGAGATCTCGGTTCCTTTGCTTGCGCTATTGCACCGTTGTTATCACAGAAGATGACAACAGGCTCGGCGATGCTAGGCACCACACCCAACTCTTGGATGTAGTTTCTCATCCAAACCGCATCCTTAGCAGCTTCTGAAGCTGCTATGTATTCAGCCTCAGTGGTGGAGTCAGCAGTGGTTGCTTGCTTGGAACTTTTCCAAGCCACTACTCCTCCGTTGAGTTTGAATACATACCCCGATTGAGACTTGGCATCATCGTCATCAGACTGGAAGCTAGCGTCGCTAAAGCCTTCCAGAATTAGTTCTCCATTGCCATAGACCAAGAACATTTCCTTAGTCCTCCTAAGGTACTTAAGGATGCCCTTGACGGCATTTCCAATGTGCCTCTCCTGCACAGGACTGATATCTGCTTGTCACGCTCAAAGCGTATGCAATGTCAGGCCTGGTGCAATGGACCGCATATTGGATGCTACCTACGGCAGAAGCATAGGGGATGACTTTCATCTTTTCAAGTTCCTCATCAGTCTGCGGGGACTGCTTCTTGGATAACTTGATCCCATGCCTCATTGGAAGGAATCCTCGTTTGGAGTTGTCCATTCGATATCTCTTTAGGACTTTCTCCATATACGAGTTTTGGGTGAGCCCTAACATCCTTTTAGATCTGTCCCTGACAATCTGGATGCCTAGGATGTAGGAGGCTTCACCCAAGTCCTTCATGGAAAACTTGGTTGACAACCATGCTTTTGTGTTTCCTAACATTCTGACGTCATTACCAATGAGCAGAATGTCAATCCACGTAAAGCACTAGGAACACTATAGAGCTCCCACTGACCTTCTTGTATACACAAGGGTCGGATTCGTTTTTGATGAAGTCATATCCCCGTATTACTTCATCAAATCGAATGTTCCAACTTCGGGATGCTTGTTTGAGGCCATAGATGGACTTCTGGAGACGACAGACCTTCTGTTCTTCTCCAGTGACCGTGAAACCCTCCGGCTGATCCATATAGATCTCTTCTTCAACGAAACCGTTGAGGAAGGCCGTTTTCACGTCCATCTGCCATATTTCATAGTCATACCATGCTGCTATGGCAAGCAGGATCCGAATGGACTTAGCCATGGCTACTGGCGAGTAGGTATCCTCAAAATCGACCCCGGGTCGTTGAGTGTATCCCTTAGCTACAAGCCTAGCCTTAAAGGTTGTGACTTCTCCATCAACGCCGAGTTTGCGCTTGTAGACCCACTTACAGCCCACTGGCTTAACACCTTTCGGTGGATCTACAAGTCTCCAAACTTGGTTCTCGCTCATGGAGTCCATTTCGGTCTTCATGGCCTCAAGCCATTTCCCGGAGTCGATGTCAGACATCGCTTCCCCGTATGTCTTAGGATCGTTATCCAGAAGATCGGTCGCACCTAGAAACCCATATCTCACTGGAGGTCTGGATTCTCTAGTGGACCTACGAAGGACGGGAACGTCAGTGGTGACTGTGGGCGCTGACTGTATCGGAGCCGGCGGTTCAGGGACCGGGACTGGCCTTTCTTGAGGTTGTCCTTCATGCCTAGCATGTTGGACTTCTCTAGGTTGGTCAGCCCTCCGTGCATTAATCCTGAATCCTCTTGGTGAGGTTTCCGCGGCTATTTCTGATGGCTGAGTTCCATCACTTGAATCCTCAAGGATCAGCTCATCAGGTTGGATATCCTCCGGGAAGCCTTGCTCCAAGAATACTGCATTCCTTGAAACAAATACCTTTTGTTCCAAAGGGTCATAAAAGTAATAACCCGCAGTTTCTTTAGGGTATCCAACGAACCTGCATAGGCTAGACCTGGATTCTAGCTTATCTCCCACTAACCTCTTGGCGTATGCGGGGCTACCCCACACTTTCAAGTAGTTGTAGGACGCAGGCTTGCCGTGCCATATTTCATATGGCGCTTGGGTCAATGCACTGGTAGGCGCCAAATTCAACAACTTGGCTGCCGTTTCTAATGCATGACCCCAAAACGATAAGGGCAATTTGGTAAAACTCATCATGGACCGAACCATGTCCAACAGGGTTCGGTTCCTCCTTTCAGAGACGCCATTTAACTGTGGTGTTCCGGGAGGTGTCCATTCCGATATTATACCATTTTCTTTTAGATAATCTAGGAATTCGGCACTAAGGTATTCACCGCCTCGGTCTGACCGTAGGACTTTAATTTTGCAGTTGGTCTGGTTCTCCACTTCAAGCCTGAATTCTTTAAACCTCTCAAGAGCTTCAGACTTGTACCTCATCAGGTAAACATAACCGTACCGTGAATGATCATCGGTGAAGGTTATGAAGTAGGAGAACCCACCTCGAGCCTGCGTCCTTAGTGGTCCACATACGTCTGTATGGACCAAGTCTAACAGACCTGTGGCAAGCCTGCTTTGTCCTACAAAGGGCTTTTTGGTCATTTTCCCTCTTAGACAAGACTCACAAGTTGGTAGATCACTCAAGTCCCCAACCTCTAGGTTCTTTGAGTCTACCAACCTTTTCATCCTATCTTGGGATATGTGACCTAGCCTAGCGTGCCACAGACGTGCGTTCCCGTTATTATCTAATTTCCGTTTGTGTTGAGCGTTAAGAACGAAATTGGTTTGTTGCAAGATATAGAGCCCGTTATGCAATGTACCGAGTAGATGAGCAATTCCACACCTCATCAAATAAAAGCAATTTTTATTGATTCGGAACTCATAACCACTATTGTCCAACAATGGAATGGAAATGATGTTCTTAATCATACTAGGTACAAAATAAATCTGCTCTAATTCTATGCTAATGGTATCACTAATTACTAAAGTGGCGGATCCTACTGCTTCTGCCGAGATGGCCTTGCCATTTCCAAGCTTCAGGATCATGTCCCCGCTACTTAGTTTTCTGCTTCTTTTCAGCACCTGCAAATCATTGCAAATGTGAGCTCCACAGCCGGTATCCAATACCCAAGAGGCAGAATTAGTGACCATGTTAACCTCAATCACAAATATACCTTGGTTTGAGAAGAGTTTGGGGCACTCTCTCTTCCAATGCCCTTTCTCACGGCAGTTGATACATATGTCATATGCCTTTGACTGTTGCTTGGAGACAACCTTTCCCTTTCCTTTGCCTTTCCCCTCTTTGGCAATGGGAACACTCTAAGTGTTCGTAGCTGCTATGACGGCTTTTCCCTTCCCTTTCTTCTTTTTCCAACGTCCGGCACCCTTGCCTTTCGTCTTGGAAGTTGAAGCACCTCCAAACAATACCGAAGGCGTGGACTTCTTAGTCGTTACCTCGTATTGCACCAACATATTGATCAACTCATGAATGCCCTTCTCAAGTGCATTCATGTTATAGTTGACGATGAATTGGTCGAAGGAGGGTGGGAGTGACTGAAGGATCACATCTATGTACGTTTCGTTATCGAGACCTGCCTTTAGGTCCTCGAGCTTTTCAACTAGGGTAAGCATTTTAACCCCATGCTCTTGTACAGAGGATCCTTCTGTCATTTTAGTTCCAAAGAACGCCTTGGTCGCGACATACCTAGTATGCCGGTCCGGGACTGCATAGCAATCCTTAAGGCGAGCCATAATGGAAGGGACATCGTCTAGCCTTTCATATTGCTTCTGAATCTCATTGGTCATCGAAGCAAGTATGATGCTACGGACCTTCCGGTTATCCTTATGCCAAGTCTCGAACGTCTCACGTTCTTCTGGCGTGGATCCTTCCGGTAAGGTCCTAGGGAGAGGCTCGTCCATGACGTAGCCTTGGTTCTCGTAATCTAGGACTATCCTGAGATTGCGCAACCAGTCGTTGTAATTTGTTCCATTGAATTTGTTTGTCTCAAGAGTGGGTTCTTAGACATTTTAAAATCTATATTTTAGAAAACAACGCACGATCAGCAGAAAATAAAGACGGTGGTTTGATGAAATAATTAAATGCTTGGTCTTTAGTCATTTAATCCTCCCACTATTTATACGAAAACACGGTACTCTCAAACGTGATTTTCGGGAAATCCTTTCCTAGTGGGCTTGGGATCCACAGCGATTTTTCCCATACCCCGCTTTTACGATTCGCATGGAAAAGATCCTGTGGGAGGTATTCCATACCATTCTCGTTCCACGAGATTCCCAAGATTATTGCCTCACCCTTTTGCATGATCCCGAGGACTCCAAGCGAATCATGCTAATTGGGCGTTAGACCCGACCCAATCGACCGAGCCATGGACCCACTAGTACCCCCACGACTCGTGAGACAGGTAACAGCAGCCCATTTTTCGTTCATGACACAGTGCAGCTTCTTTTAAGTACAATAACGTGCCACGACTCGTGAGACCACGCTATTGACCTAAAACAGCTTCCTCACTGTGCCATGGATTGGAAGGCATGGACAAACTCCTAGAGTTCATGTCCACTTTATCTAGGGTCTAATATTTCAACATTGGTCCAACCAATGTGAGAGTAGTGAATGACCGAGATCTCATAATATATCCATACATTCATCCATAATGCATAAATAAAATCCATCCATAGCAGTTATATGATAAATAAAAGCCATTCATCCATCATAATAACCACATGCAAAATTAAAAGCCTAGCACGCCCCTGTTGGATGATCACGAGCCCGAATCCTATGCGATCCACTGAGCCCGCAGTGGATCTATGGTCAATCTAGGGTTGGTCCTATACTATTACAATAATAGTAACCCAATCATCATGCTGATGGGCCTTGGTCTCTTTTCCTCTTTCTTCACTTCATGGAAAACGCCAAGGGACCTCCGGTCTGGGCTCTCCATGTGGTCCTTCCTTCTTCTCCATCAATTACAAAAAATGGAAACCTCACTTCTAGTCTACTCTCATTACATATTTAAAAAATAGAAACCCCAGCGAAAACCCGGGGGGAGTACATAAGGAGGGAGGTAGAAAGCCTTATTATTCCAAGGCACTAGAAAGAGAGAAGGAGAAAGCAGTTAAAGAGGCACACAGGCCCAACAGAAAATTAAACCATACATCCGGTCTAGGGCTCGTGATCATCCATTTCCATCCAACACACATAATCACATGATCCAATCACATAATTACAATATACCAATAATTCATGATTTCCAATCATAATAATCCAAAACAGAAATAAATGATCATGTGCGCAACGTGTGAAAAATAAAACACAAATATTGGTAATAATATTTTTCTTGTTTTAGGAAAACCTTTCCTCATTATTTTAAGTAAAATAACCCCGGGATTCCAAATCCAATTTATTTTACTCCTAAAATAATGTCTTTAGGAATTTAGGCAAAATTGAACCCAAAAAACGAATTTTCAGAATTAATTCAAAATTAAAACTGAAAAGTAAATAAATAAATAAAATAAAATAAAATAATACTAGGGTTTCAAGAAACCCTAGCTGCAGCAGCCACCGGCCGCCGCCACCGGCAGCAGCCGGCAGGCCGTGCGCGCAGGGCAGCAGGCCCAGCCTGCCGCCCCTGCGCGCGCGCAGGCCCCTTGCCTGCGTGCGCGCGCGCCTGGCCGGCAGCGCGCTACGCGGCCTGGTGTTCCGGCAGGCCGTCGCGCGCGCAGGCTCCTCTGCCTCGCGCGCGCCGGCCTGCTGGTCGCCAGCCGCGTGCCTGCGCTGCGCGCGCGCCTGGCAGCGCGCCTGGTGCCGTCCGCGCGCGGGCTCTCCGCCCGACAGCCTTCCGCGCGCGCGCGCGCATGAGCGCGCCTACCGGCCGCGCGCGCGCGGCTGGAGGCGCCCCCTTGCGCGCGCGCCCGCGCGCAGCCATCCTGGCTGCGCGCTGCCCCTGCGCGACCGGCTGGGCGGGCGCGCGCAGGCTACCCTTGCCTGCGCGCGTCTGCCCTGCCGGCAGCGCTCGGCTGCGCGCGGCCAGCCTTCCCGGCTGGCCGGCTGTGGCGTTTCTCGTTTTCAGTTCAAATTTTCCCCCGTTTCCCAAGAAAAAACAGAAAAATACCAATATTCAGAATTTCACACGAATTAAAAGCAATAAAACAACATGCTTTAATAATCAAGAAAATCAAGATTCAATTAAAACATGCTCAAAACATGTTTCATGCTTAAAACGCACATAAACCCTAGGCCTATACACCGAACCGGGCTCTGATACCACTGAAAGGAATTGTGGATCGTCCCGGGAAAAGCGCGAATGCGGAAGCGCGGTATAATTAAAAATAAATGCGGAATTTAAACATGCTTTTAAATTAAAACACGTTTCAAAGGGTGTGCCTTTGAAGTTTCCCGGGCGTTCGGTGTATCTCATGAACGAATAACATAAAATAAATCATGGAGGCCATAGGGTTGGAAATTAAAGAGAGGACGAAAAATTAAAACGAGACCTACCCGTTGTCGTTTTCGTCTTCAACGGCTACAAGCGTTGTTCCCCGTTTTACACCAAGATCTCGTCTTTGAGACCCTCTAAATCGTGACACACGATCCACCCACGTATCTTGCACGTCGTGCTAGCAACGAACAAGTTTATGTTTTTGGAGTGGATGAATCAATAACACATTATGGATTAATGGTATTGATTCATCGAGTTCTTAATGTTCCAAGAACAAAAAGAACCAAGAAAATATTTCTTGGAGAGGGAGAGAGAATCGGACGAGAGAGAGGGAGAGAGAAACCGTGTGTGTGTGTTGTAGTGTGTGTGTTGGAGTTTCATCATCCTTCAACTTGTAGGATGCTAGGGGTTTATATAGAAGAGGAGTTTAATCCTCTTTAAACTCCTCTTTTAAGAACTCTAATTTGACTAGGATTTTGACCTAGTCAAAGTCCTAGTCAAAGTAGTGTTTTGACCTAGTCAAAACAATCCTAGCCATCCATCTCTCCCATTGATCTCAACCGTTGATTTAATTTAATTTAATGGAATATTTAAAACCTATTTAAATATTTCCAAAAGGCTAAAAATAAATATAAATATTATTTAAGCCCATTAAATAAATCCCTTTGATAAATCTAATTTATCAATTTAATTCCTTATATCTAATAGAAGGAATTATTTCTCCAAGAAAAATAAAGGACCCGATTAAATCCAATTTAATCATTCCTTCACTCCAATATTTAATTCCTAATTAAATATCTAAATGTGTGTGGATAGTGTGTGACTCTTTAGGTTCACCTTTCAGCTAGACTTGGTCGGATTCCTAGAATCCTTCCGTTACCATGGGTGGCCATCTAGCAACGGTCCATGGCACTAGAGACTAGGTGAAATATTCAGGGATGAACATTTAGGCTCTAACAGTACACTTGTCCTTCTGTCTTCGGTCTCATCACTTAGAGTCTAGGGCACGGAAAATGCAGGTACCCATTTTGGACCTAAGTGTTGGTCTGTCCTCACTAAACGCCGCAAGGGAATCCTTCCCTTCTGTTCAGTCACTGTGGCCACAGTTTTAGGGACAAGACCTAGAGTATATATGAGACTCAACTGCCAAAAACCTATTGACAGGAGACAGATCCTTTCTTGGAAACTACTGTCACTTTGCACACCAGAACTGCACTAGACATGGCTTATGACTACCAAAGAGAATTCTGGCAATCTCTCACCATACCTAAGATACAGCCCTGATGTACAGGTAAACTCAGCAATTCCTCAAGTCAAAGGACTTGACCTGTACCGTTGGAACCGGGAATACACGTCATACCTTGCTGACCATACTCAAGGTCCTCCGTAAGACGGTTCCCGCGAGTCACCTCAGTCAGCTGCGTCCTAGCATGCTAACCCACTAACACTGCTTAGACGACCCTCGTCACCCGTCGATGAAACACGACAGCAGGTGCTTAGTGCAAGTCTCAAATGGAATCCCGGTACCCATTTTCGGGATTCCTTGACTTGGAGATTTCCGGACTGATTCGGGAAGACTGATTCCATGGACCTACCTCCAAGCGTAGTCCCAGTCCCCGAAATTGATTCTCAGTCCGTGGGCTTTGTTTGCGTAGTGAACAGATATAGAAAACAGATATAAGTGAACACAAACAAAGTAATGCCAAATGAAATTCACTTCTTTATTCATTAATGATTTATCAAACACCTATAATTGTCTAGACATAGGTTACATATACCCGCCAAAATTGGCTTACATGGTCACCTATTCTGACAATCTCCCACTTGACCTTTAAAGCCAATCACCCATATGCCTAATCCCCATCTTCTCAAGATGTTGCGTATGAGCACTCTGCGACATAGGCTTTGTCAGCGGGTCTGCTGTGTTGTCTGCTGAGTTGACTCGGTCCATCCGAACGTCACCTCTTCCTACCATTTCTCTAAGAAGATGGTAGCGTCTAAGAATGTGTTTGGAACGGTGATGAGATCTCGGTTCCTTTGCTTGCGCTATTGCACCGTTGTTATCACAGAAGATGACAACAGGCTCGGCGATGCTAGGCACCACACCCAACTCTTGGATGTAGTTTCTCATCCAAACCGCATCCTTAGCAGCTTCTGAAGCTGCTATGTATTCAGCCTCAGTGGTGGAGTCAGCAGTGGTTGCTTGCTTGGAACTTTTCCAAGCCACTACTCCTCCGTTGAGTTTGAATACATACCCCGATTGATACTCAAGCCAAAGTGAAATCCAGATGATTCAATAAATAAGTACAAAGCACGACTAGTTGCAAAGGGATACTTACAAGAACATGGAGTTGACTATGATGAGACGCCCAGTAATTAAGCCAACTACAGTGCATGGCTCTGGCAGCTTCACTTAAGTGGGATGTAAGGCAATTAGATGTCAACAATGCCTTCAAGAATGGGCATTTGCCTACTCATAGTAGGGGACAGTGTTTATGCCTCAGCCTTCAGGATGGATCCGAAATGGCGTCAACATGTGTGCAAATTGACAAAAGCCTTGTATGGACTAAAACAAGCGCCATCGCCTGCGTACATTGTGTTAGAATAGGTGACCATGTAAGCCAATTTTGGCAGGAATATGTAACCTATGTCTAGACAATTCTTTGGTATTTGATAAAATATTTATGAATAAAGAAGTGAAAATTCATATGGCAATACTTTGTTTACGTTCACTTATCTGCATTTACATTTCTGTTCACTATGCAAACAAAGCCCACGGACTGAGATACGATTTCGGGGACTGGGACTACGCTTGGAGGTAGGTCCATGAAATCAGTCTTACCGAATCAGTCCGGAAATCTCCAAGTCAAGGAATCCCGAAAATGGGTACCGGGATTCCCTTTGAGACTTGCACTAAGCATCTGCTGTCGTATTTCATCGACGGGTGACGAAGGTCGTCTAAGCAGTGTTAGTGGGTCAGCGTGCTAGGAAGCAGCTGACTGAGGTGACTCGCGGGAACTGTCTTACGGAGGGCCTTGAGTATGGTCAGCAAGGTATGACGAGTATTCCCGGTTCCAACGGTACAGGCCAAGTCCTTTGACTTGAGGAACTGCTGAGTTTACCTGTGCATCAGGTCTGTATCTTAGATATGGTGAGAGATTGCCAAAATACTCTTGAGTAGTCATAAGCCATGTCTAATGCAGCTCAGGTGCACAAAGTGACAGTAGTTTCCAAGAAAGGATCTGTCTCCTGTCAAAAGGTGTTGACAGTTGAGTCTCATATATGCTCTGTGTCTTGTCCCTGAAATCTGTGGCCACAGTGACTGAACAGAAGGGAAAAAGGTTTCCCTTGTGGCGTTTGGTGAGGACAGACCGACACTTAGGTCCAAGATGGGTACCTGCATTTTCCGTGCCCTAGACCCTAAGTGATGAGACCGAAGACAGAAGGACAAGTGTACTGTTAGAGCCTAAATGTTCATCCCCGAATATTTCACCTAGTCTCTAGTGCCATGAACCGTTGCTAGATGGCCACCCATGGTAACGGACGGATTCTAGGAATCCGACCAAGTTTAGCTGAATGGTGAACCTAAAGAGTCACACACTATCCACACACACACTTAGTATTTAATTTATAATTAAATATTGAAGTAAAGGAATGATTAAATTAGATTTAATCGGGTCCTATATTTTCTTGGAGAAATTAATTCCTTCTATTTGATAAAGGGAATTATATTAATAAATAGGATTTATTAAAAGGGTTGATCTAGTGGGCTTAGAATAAATTATAATATTTATTTATTATATTATATTTATTCTTTTAGCCTTTTGGAATATTTAATAGGATTTAAATATTCCATTAAATTAAAATCACCGGTTGAGATGGAAAGGGGAGATGGAAGGCTAGGATTCGTTAGACTAGGTCAAACACTAGTTTGACTAGGACTTTGACTAGGTCAAAATCCTAGTCAAATTAGGTTACTTAGAGTTTGAGTTTAAAGAGGATTAAACTCTTCCTCTATATAAACCCCTAGCTTCCAACATTTAAGAGATTGATGATTCTTGAAAAACACACACAACACACACTCTCCCTCTCCTACCTCTCGTCCGCCCCTCTCTCTTTCTCTAGCAAGAAAATATTTTTTTTTCCTTGGTTCTTTTTGTTCTTGGAACATCAAGAACTTAGACGAACCAATACCGTTAATTGATAACGAGTTATTGATTCGTCCACTCCAAAAATATTACTTGTTCGTTGCTAGCACGACGTGCAAGATACGTAGGTGGATCCTGTGTCACGATTTAGAGGATCTCAAGCACGAGGTCTTGGTGCAAAACGGGGAACAACGCGAGTAGCAGTTGAAGACGAAAACGACAACGGGTAGGTCTCGTTTAAGATTTTCGTCCCTCTTTATTTTTCAACTCTATGGCCTCCATGATTTATTTAATTGTTTTATGATCATGAGATACACCAAACGCCCGGGAACCTCAAGGGCACACCCCTTGAGCGTGTTCTTTAAATTAAAAGCATGCCTTTTATTTTGTAAATTTAATATGTTTATTTTTACCGCGCTTCCGCATTCGCGCAATTCCCGGGACGATCCACCGAATTTTCTTTCAGTGGTATCAGAGCCCGGTTCGGTGTATAGGCCTAGGGTTTATGTGCGTTATAAGCATGAAACGTGAAATTGGCATGTTTTTATTAAATCTTGATTGTTCTTGATTTTAAGCATGTCGATTTTATTTTTTGATTCGTGTGAATTTATGAATGTTGGTGATTTTTTGTTTTTCTTGGGAAACGGGGTGGAAAATTGAACGGAAAACGAGAAACGACGCAGCCGGCCAGCCGGGAGGGCTGGCCGCGCGCAGCCGCACGCTGCCGGCAGGGCAGACGTGCGCAGGCAAGGGAGGCCTGTGCGCAGGCGCGCGCGCAGGGCAACGCCTCCAGGCGCGCGCGCACGCAGACAAGGGTGTCTGCGCGAGCGCGCCCGGCAGGCGCGCTCATGCGCGCGCGCGCGCGCAAGGCGCGCGCGGACAGGGCCCTGGGCGGCGCCGCCAGGCGCGCGCGCACGTAGACGAAGGAGTCTACGCGCGCTAGCCCGGCAGGCGTGCCCAGTGCGCGTCTGCCCTGCCGGCAGCGTGTGATTATTATGTAATTATGTGATTGGATCATGTGATTATGTGTGTTTGATGGAAATGGATGATCGCGAGCCCTAAGACCGGATGTATGGTTTATTTTCTGTTGGGCCTGTGTGCCTCTTTTACTGCTTTCTCCTTCTCTCTTTCTAGTTGCCTTGGAATAATAAGGCATTCTACCTCCCTCCTTATGTACTCCCCCCGGGTTTTCGCTGGGGTTTCTATTTTTCAATATGTAATGAGAGTAGACTAGGAGTGAGGTTTCCTTTTTTTTGTAATTGGTGGAGAAGAAGGAAGGACCACATGGAGAGCCCAGACGGGAGGCCCCTTGGTGTTTTCCATGAAGTGAAGAAAGAGAAAAAGAGACCAAGGCCCATCAGCATGATGATTGGGTTACTATTAATATAATAGTATAGGACCAACCCTAGATTGACCATAGATCCACTGCGGGCTCAGTGGATCGCATAGGATACGGGCTCGTGATCATCCAACAGGGGCGTGCTAGGCTTTAATTTTGCATGTGGTTATGATGATGGATGAATGGATTATTTATTTATCGTATAACTGCTATGAATGGTTTATTTACGCATTATGAATGTATGTGAAGATATTTATTTGAGATCTCGGTCATTACTTACTCTCATATTGGTTGGACCAATGTCAAAATATTAGACCCTAGACAAAGTGGACATGAACTCTAGGAGTTTGTCCATGCCTTTCAATCCATGGCATAGTGAGGAAGCTGCTTTAGGTCAATAGCGTGGTCTCACGAGTCGTGGCACGTTATTGTACTTAAAGGAAGCTGCATTATGTCATGAACGAAAAGCGGGCTGCTGCTACCTGTCTCACGAGTCGTGGGGGTACCAGTGGGTCCGTGGCTCGGTCGATTGGGTTGGGTCTAACGCCCAATTAACATGATTCGCTTGGAGTCCTCGGGATCATGTGAAAGGGTGAGGCAATAATCTTGGGAATCTCGTGGAACGAGAATGGTATGGAATACCTCCCACAGGATCTTTTCCATGCGAATCGTAAAAGCGGGGTATGGGAAAAATCGCTGTGGATCCCAAGCCCACTTGGAAAGGATTTCCCGAAAATCACGTTTGAGAGTACCGTGTTTTCGTATAAATAGTGGGAGGATTAAATGACTAAAGTCCATGCATTTAATTATTTTATCAAACCACCGTCTTTTATTTTCTGTTGATCGCGCGCTGTTTTCTAAAATGTAGATTTTAAAAATGTCTAAGAACCCACTTTCCACCATTCTTGAGACAAACAAATTCAATGGAACAAACTACAACGACTGGTTGCGAAATCTCAGGATAGTCCTAGATTACGAGAACCAAGGCTACGTCATGGACGAGCCTCTCCCTAGGACCTTACCGGAAGGATCCACGCCAGAAGAACGTGAGACGTTCGAGACTTGGCATAAGGATAACCGGAAGGTCCGTAGCATCATACTTGCTTCGATGACCAATGAGATTCAGAAGCAGTATGAAAGGCTAGACGATGTCCCTTCCATTATGGCTCGCCTAAAGGATTTTTATGCAGTTCCGGACCGGCATACTAGGTATGTCGCGACCAAGGCGTTCTTTGGAACTAAAATGACAGAAGGATCCTCTGTACAAGAGCATGGGGTTAAAATGCTTACCCTGGTGGAAAAGCTCGAGGACCTAAAGGCAGGTCTCGATAATGAAACGTACATAGATGTGATCCTTCAGTCACTCCCACCCTCCTTTGACCAATTTATCGTCAACTACAACATGAACGCACTTGAGAAGGGCATTCATGAGTTGATCAATATGTTGGTGCAATACGAGGCAACGACCAAGAAGTCCACGCCTTCGGTATTGTTTGGAGGTGCTTCGACTTCTAATACGAAAGGCAAGGGTGCCGGACGTTGGAAGAAGAAGAAACGGAAGGGAAAGGCCGTCAAAGCAGCTACAAACACTAAGAGTGTTCCCATTGCCAAAGAGGGGAAAGGCAAAGGAAAGGGAAAGGTTGTCTCCAAGCAACAGTCAAAGGCATATGACATATGTATCAACTGCCGTGAGAAAGGGCATTGGAAGAGAGAGTGCCCCAAACTCTTCTCGAACCAAGGTATATATGTGATTGAGGTTAATATGGTCACTAGTTCTGCCTCTTGGGTATTAGATACCGGTTGTGGAGCTCACATTTGCAATGACTTGCAGGTGTTGAAAAGAAGCAGAAAACTGGGTAGCGGGGACATGATCCTGAAGCTTGGGAATGGCAAGGCCATCTCGGCAGAAGCAGTAGGATCCGCCACTCTAGTGATTAGTGATAATATTAGCATAGATTTAGAACAAGTTTATTTTGTACCCAGTATGATTAAAGACATCATTTCCATTCCATTGTTGGACAATAGTGGTTATGAGTTTAGAATCAATAAAAATTGCTTTTATTTGATGAGGTGTGGAATTGCTCATCTACTTGGTACATTACATAACGGACTCTATATCTTGCAACAAACGAATTTCGTCCTCAATGCACAACACAAACGAAAATTAGATAATAACGGGAACGCACGTCTGTGGCACGCTAGGCTAGGTCACATATCCCAAGATAGGATGAAAAGGTTGGTAGACTCAAAGAACCTAGAGGTTGGGGACTTGAGCGATCTACCAACTTGTGAGTCCTGTCTAAGAGGGAAAATGACCAAGAGGCCCTTTGTAGGACAAAGCAGGCTTGCCACAGGTCTGTTGGACTTGGTCCATACAGACGTATGTGGACCACTAAGGACACAGGCCCGAGATAGGTTTTCCTACTTCATAACCTTCACCGATGATCATTCACGGTATGGTTATGTTTACCTGATGAGGTACAAGTCTGAAGCTCTTGAGAGGTTTAAAGAATTCAGACTTGAAGTGGAAAACCAAACCAACTGCAAAATTAAAATCCTTCGGTCGGACCGAGGCGATGAATACCTTAGTACGGAGTTCCTAAATTATCTAAAAGAACATGGTATAATATCAGAATGGACACCTCCAGGAACACCGCAGTTAAATGGTGTCTCTGAAAGGAGGAATCGAACCCTGTTGGACATGGTTCGGTCCATGATGAGTTTTACCAAATTGCCCTTATCGTTTTGGGGCTATGCACTAGAAACAGCGGCCAAATTATTGAATTTGGCGCCTACTAGCACATTGACCCAAATACCATATGAGATATGGCACGGCAAGCCTGCATCCTACAACTATTTGAAAGTGTGGTGTAGCCCCGCATACGTCAAGAGGTTAGTGGGAGATAAGTTAGAATCTAGGTCTAGCTTATGCAGGTTCGTTGGATACCCTAAAGAAACTGCGGGTTATTACTTTTATGACCCCTTGGAACAAAAGGTGTTTGTTTCAAGAAATGCAGTATTCTTGGAGCAAGGCTTCCCGGAGGATATCCAACCTGATGAGCTGATCCTTGAGGAATCAAGTGATGGAATCCAGCCATCAGAAGAAGCCGCGGAACCCTCACTTAGAGGATTCAGGATAGACAGCCGAAGGGCTGACCAGCCTCGAGAAGTCCAACGTGCTAGGCATGAAGGACAGCCTCAGGAACAGCCAGCCCTGGTTCCTGAACCACCGGCTCCGATACAGTCAGCGCCCACAGTCACCACTGACGTTCCCGTTCTCCGTAGGTCCACTAGAGAGTCCAGACCTCCAATGAGATATGGCTTTCTAGGTGCGACCGATCTTTTGGATAACGATCCTAAGACTTATGGAGAAGCGATGTCTGACATCGACTCCGGGAAATGGCTTGAGGCCATGAAAGCCGAAATGGACTCCATGAGCGAGAACCAAGTCTGGAGTCTTGTAGATCCACCGAAAAGTGTTAAGCCAGTGGGCTGTAAGTGGGTCTACAAGCGCAAAACTTGGCGTTGATGGGGAAGTCACAACCTTTAAGGCTAGGCTTGTAGCTAAGGGATACACTCAACGACCCGGGGTCGATTTTGAGGATACCTACTCGCCAGTAGCAATGGCTAACTCCATTCGGATTCTGCTCGCCATAGCAGCATGGTATGACTATGAGATATGGCAGATGGACGTGAAAACGGCCTTCCTCAACGATTTCATTGAAGAAGAGATCTATATGGATCAGCCGCAGGGTTTCACGGTCACTGGAGAAGAACAGAAAGTCTGTCGCCTCCAGAAGTCCATCTATGGCCTCAAACAAGCCTCCCGAAGTTGGAACATTCGATTTGATGAAGTAATACGGGGTTATGACTTCATCAAAAACGAATCCGACCCTTGTGTATACAAAAAGGTCAGTGGGAGCTCAATAGTGTTCCTAGTGCTTTATGTGGATGACATTCTGCTCATTGGTAATGACGTCAGAATGTTAGGAAACACAAAAGCATGGTTGTCAACCCAGTTTTCCATGAAGGACTTGGGTGAAGCCTCCTACATCCTAGGCATCCAGATTGTCAGGGACAGATCTAAAAGGATGTTAGGACTCACCCAAAACTCGTATATGGAGAAAGTCCTAAAGAGATATCGAATGGACAACTCCAAACGAGGATTCCTTCCAATGAGGCATGGGATCAAGTTATCCAAGAAACAGTCCCCACAGACTGATGAGGAACTTGAAAGGATGAAGGTCATCCCCTATGCCTCCGCCGTAGGTAGCATACAATATGCGGTCCACTGCACTAGGCCTGACATTGCGTACGCTTTGAGCGTGATAAGCAGATATCAGTCCTGCGCAGGAGAGGCACATTGGAATGCTGTTAAGGGCATCCTTAAGTACCTAAGAAGGACTAAGTAATTGTTCCTAGTCTATGGCAATGGAGAACTAATTCTGGAAGGCTTTAGCGACGCTAGCTTCCAGTCTGATGACGATGATGCCAAGTCTCAATCGGGGTACGTATTCAAACTCAATGGAGGAGTTGTAGCTTGGAAAAGTTCCAAGCAAGCAACCATTGCTGACTCCACCACAGAGGCTGAATACATAGCAGCTTCAGAAGCTGCTAAGGAAGCGGTTTGGATGAGAAACTACATCCAAGAGTTGGGTGTGGTGCCTAGCATCGCCTAACAACGGGGCAATAGCGCAAGCAAAGGAACCGAGATCTCATCACCGTTCCAAACACATTCTTAGACGCTACCATCTTCTTAGAGAAATGGTAGGAAGAGGTGACGTCCGGATGGACCAAGTCAACTCGACAGACAACACAGCAGACCCGCTGACAAAGCTTATGTCGCAGAGCGCTCATACGCAACATCTTGAGAAGATGGGGATTAAGCATATGGGCAATTGGCTTTAAAGGTCAAGTGGGAGATTGTTAGAATAGGTGACCATGTAAGCCAATTTTGGCAGGAATATGTAACCTATGTCTAGACAATTCTTTGGTATTTGATAAAATATTTATGAATAAAGAAGTGAAAATTCATATGGCAATACTTTGTTTACGTTCACTTATCTGCATTTACATTTTTGTTCACTACGCAAACAAAGCCCACGGACTGAGATACGATTTCGGGGACTGGGACTACGCTTGAAGGTAGGTCCATGAAATCAGTCTTACCGAATCAGTCCGGAAATCTCCAAGTCAAGGAATCCCGAAAATGGGTACCGGGATTCCCTTTGAGACTTGCACTAAGCATCTGCTGTCGTATTTCATCGACGGGTGACGAAGGTCGTCTAAGCAGTGTTAGTGGGTCAGCGTGCTAGGAAGCAGCTGACTGAGGTGACTCGCGGGAACCGTCTTACGGAGGGCCTTGAGTATGGTCAGCAAGGTATGACGAGTATTCCCGGTTCCAACGGTACAGACCAAGTCCTTTGACTTGAGGAACTGCTGAGTTTACCTGTGCATCAGGTCTGTATCTTAGATATGGTGAGAGATTGCCAAAAATACTCTTGAGTAGTCATAAGCCATGTCTAGTGCAGCTCGGGTGCACAAAGTGACAGTAGTTTCCAAGAAAGGATCTGTCTCCTGTCAAAAGGTGTTGACAGTTGAGTCTCATATATGCTCTGTGTCTTGTCCCTGAAATCTGTGGCCACAGTGACTGAACAGAAGGGAAAAAAGGTTTCCTTTGCGGCGTTTGGTGAGGACAGACCGACACTTAGGTCCAAGATGGGTACCTGCATTTTCCGTGCCCTAGACCCTAAGTGATGAGACCGAAGACGGAAGGACAAGTGTACTGTTAGAGCCTAAATGTTCATCCCCGAATATTTCACCTAGTCTCTAGTGCCATGGACCGTTGCTAGATGGCCACCCATGGTAACGGACGGATTCTAGGAATCCGACCAAGTCTAGCTGAATGGTGAACCTAAAGAGTCACACACTATCCACACACACACTTAGTATTTAATTTAGAATTAAATATTGGAGTAAAGGAATGATTAAATTAGATTTAATCGGGTCCTATATTTTCTTGGAGAAATTAATTCCTTCTATTTGATAAAGGGAATTAAATTAATAAATAGGATTTATTAAAAGGGTTGATCTAGTGGGCTTAGAATAAATTATAATATTTATTTATTATATTATATTTATTCTTTTAGCCTTTTGGAATATTTAATAGGATTTAAATATTCCATTAAATTAAAATCAACGGTTGAGATGGAAAGGGGAGATGGAAGGCTAGGATTCGTTTGACTAGGTCAAACACTAGTTTGACTAGGACTTTGACTAGGTCAAAATCCTAGTCAAATTAGGTTACTTAGAGTTTGAGTTTAAAGAGGATTAAACTCTTCCTCTATATAAACCCCTAGCTTCCAACATTTAAGAGATTGATGATTCTTGAAAAACACACACAACACACACTCTCCCTCTCCTACCTCTCGTCCGCCCCTCTCTCTTTCTCTAGCAAGAAAATATTTTTTTTCCTTAGTTCTTTTTGTTCTTGGAACATCAAGAACTTAGACGAACCAATACCGTTAATTGATAACGAGTTATTGATTCGTCCACTCCAAAAATAATACTTGTTCGTTGCTAGCACGACATGCAAGATACGTGGGTGGATCCTGTGTCACGATTTGGAGGATCTCAAAAAACGAGGTCTTGGTGCAAAACGGGGAACAACGCGAGTAGCAGTTGAAGACGAAAACGACAACGGGTAGGTCTCGTTTAAGATTTTCGTCCCTCTTTATTTTTCAACTCTATGGCCTCCATGATTTATTTAATTGTTTTATGATAATGAGATACACCGAACGCCCGGGAACCTCAAGGGCACACCCCTTGAGCGTGTTCTTTAAATTAAAAGCATGCCTTTTATTTTGTAAATTTAATATGTTTATTTTTACCGCGCTTCCGCATTCGCGCAATTCCCGGGACGATCCACCGGATTTTCTTTCACATTGGAAGTTTCAGAACAGTAAGAGTGATACCTATCTGTTTTACTTTAAAAATCATGATAAGATTTGACTTGTGCTCATCTATGTATATGACATCTTTCTTACTAGAAATAATCACAGAATCATGAATCTCTTTGTTACTAAGCTTAATGATCTGTTCTCTCTCAAAGACCTAGGCCCAGTACATTACTTCCTAGGGATTGAGATTTCACGGGATTCAACTGGGTTTTATTTAAATCAAAGGAAGTGTATTAATGATCTCTTAGATCAATGGAGCATCTTTCATGTGTCTCCCTGCCTGCACTACGCCAATGGTACCGGGTCAATCTCTTTCAAAATGGATAGGGCACCATACACAAATCCAGTTTCTTATAGAAGAATAGTAGGAGCACTCCACTCCAGTATTTGGCAAACACAAGGCCAGACATTGCATTTTATGTCAGTAAACTCAGTCAATTCCTTGCGGCACTAACAGAACTACAACGGCAAGCAGTCAAAGATCTACTTCGGTATCTCAACGGGACAACTAATCTAGCTCTGCACATTAAGTGCTCAGATTACCTTGATTTAGTCGCCCGATGCCGACTGGGTGGGCAGCTTGCCCAGACGCCCTGATGATAAGCGATCAATGGGGGGATATTTGTTGTTCTTTGGTGATTCCCTGATTTCTTGGTCTTCCAAGAAAGAGCACGTCCTGGCACGATCAAGTGCTGAGTCTGAGTATCGTTCCTTGGCTCACACTACATCTGAACTTGTGTGGCTTCGCTCTCTATTGACTGAACTGAGTCTGTTCTCTCGGCAACCTTCAACCATTTGGTGTGACAATGTGAGTGCTGCGTCATTGGCCTTAGCCCAAGCACTAAGCAGCTAATTCAAACCAAAGCATAAGGTGAGGAGAGAGCTAAACGCCAGATGCGGATGAAATTCTAACAACTACGCTTACGCCTTTTGTTCACACCAAGACTGAACCATGTCAAAGGAAAGCTAGTCGAACTAGAGCCGGAAGGATAGGAAATTAATGCAATCAAAGAAGATGAACTTGCGGGTAATATACTGTAAGACTGACTGGCTTCGAATGAGGCTTTGAAGAAAGAGATAGAGGTTCTCAAGCAAGAGCGGATCTTCAAGAGCAAAGACAGGAGAACTGTAAGAGCTGATTTCTCTCAATTAGGCTTTTGACGACGCAGAGAAAGATCTTATTTGAATTTAGGGGATTCCTATATAAAAGAATAAGGGAGAAGATCAACAACCTAGCAAACTAGCCTCTTTCTTACTAGCATTCTTCCAGGTCCTCTCGAACCAGCATCTTCCAACCTGGTGCTCTCACTTCTCGGACTAGTACAGGTCCAAACCTAAGCCAAAGCTCCAAAAGTCTAAGGATAAGTTCCTTCTCTATAGAAGAAAGAGAGTGCCACAACTGTTGGAATAGGTGACCAGAAAGCCAATAGGTTTGGCAATTTGTAACCTATCCGACAACTTGATGTGAATGTAATATTATTATGTGATGAATAAGATGAGTATTCATCACCAATGGTACCTTCTTTGTTGCGCTCATCTTACATTTGTTAAAACGGTGTTTAACTTATATCGCAACAAAGCCCACATACCATAGATAACAACTCGTGCAGTTGGGCCACGCATTGGATGGTGGTCATGAAACCAACTGATTAAGAGTTGGGTCTGAAACGTTCTAAGTCGAGGACCTCGAGACAGGGCATCGAGAGTCCTATTGATACTTGCGTCAAGAGTCGTGTTCATTGGATGAGTGCCATGTTTCATCGGCGACAGGCGTGGGACGCCTACACGATCTTGATGGGTTGGTCGACTGGGGTCGAGCCGACTGGACTGACTCGCGGGGATCATCATATGGAAGCCTTGGAGGCTTGGTCGGTATGATTGGTTTTCCCCGGTTCCGATAGTACGGGAGTAATCCTCAGACTTGAAGGATCATGGCAGTCGTGTGCACAGGACGGCTATATCTTGGATCTGGCGAGAGGTAATCATTCTGTAAGATGATTATCATAAGCCTTGTCCAGTGCAGTCAGACTGTGTAGCGAGGACGGTGGATTCCATGAAGAGGATCCGTCCCCTGTCAGTATGTGACAGAGGTATCTCCTATGCACTCGGAGACACGTTCATGCTGTTTGAAGCTGTGGCCACAGTGGTTGTCGAACAGGGAATGGTTTCCTGTGTCGACGTAATGAAGCATACGTGGTCTCGAGTATTAAGCATAGATGCCTAGTCAAGGATGGGAACCGACGCCCAATTCCATACCCTAGACTAAGGCCGGGAGACGGTAGACGGAAGGATCGTACCCGTACGGAATCGGCGCCCAAATGTTCACGCCAATTCACCTAGTCTCTAGTGCCATGGACCGTTGCTAGACGGCCACTTATGGTAACGGGCCCTTGTGGGACACGGGCCCAAGTCTAGCTGAGGGTGAACCTAAAGGGTCACACACAAAATCACCGAGGAGGTTGAGAGATCGACTTGGAGTCAATCTCGAAGGATAAAATAAGTAATTGGATTACTTAAGGGAAAGTCCATTGGATGGACGGGCCGATATTGTATCGGGCTTTCATTTAATCGGTAAATTAGATTTTCGATTAAATATGGAAAGTTGAGATGTTGAGACGTTGGATCTTTTAATTGGATTAAAAGATCAACGGGAATAATTTAAGTGGACATTAAATTGGATTTAATATTGGGTTCGTCGTAATTGGATTATGATAAAACCCGGTCCGTTAAATTATACCCGAGAGGAGAAATAATTCCTAATTTGGAATAGGAAGAAGTTGGACTTCTTCCCTTAATTAAACATAGCCGACATGCTCCCTTGGAGGAAGCAAAATCAGCCATGTTGCATGCTAGGTGGTATGTTGACTTGTCTCTTTTGGAAAGAGACAAATCAACTCCAATCAAGCTCTTCCCTTTTGGTATGATTTGATCATACCATAAATTTTGGTAGGCTTCATTGAAGAATTGATGGTGATTGATTGGAATGAATCTAGACATCCTTGGATGAACCTAGACACATTCCAATAATCACATTAATTATGTATATATATGAGAATATACAACACCTAGCATAAGTGATTCATTATTCATCTTTTTTCTAGGAAAAAGAGAAGACAAAAATCCTCTCCTCTCTCTCAAAATTTCGTGCTCCCTCCCTCTCTTACACTTGTGTTCTTCACTTGATTTTGAATCAAGAAGAAGAACAAAGTTTAAGAGAACACTAATTCATAGTGTTCTTCTCTTAAACCGATTCCTTCCTAAACCCGTTCTTTTCTAGCAAGAAGAACGTGCGTTTCTTCCGGTGTGGTGTGGATCACCTTTGGAGAATCCATACGTTTGGATTTCGTGAGCATTCCTGAGAAGGAACAACGCTTGTAGCCGGGAGCATACGCTAAACAATCAAAGGTAACGGTTTATTACGCTTTGATTGATTTCATTTGTATATCTATGCCCTATGTGTTTAAATATATATTTTAATATTTACACATCCTACATCGAACGCCCGGTTGAGCACCCAAGGGTACACCCCTTGGGATTCGCGTATTTTGAATTTGATTTAAATTTAAGTACCATTTTCTCGCTTCCTCGCTTCCGCTCGCGCTCCCGGGCGGATCCGCTTGTCCTTCAAGTGGTATCAGAGCCCGGTTCGATGTAAGGGGCATAGATCTATGTGTTTGGCATGATCTACTTGCTTTTTAAATTACTTTATTGGCATGTTAGATTACATAAATATATGAATAATATGATGATTCAATTGTTTGGATTTAATGGACTTTTGGCATGCTTAATTCTGTTAGATTGGATCTAAAACTGCATGCTTATTTTCAGAATAATATTAATGTTATTGTGCTGAAATAGTTTTGAAAAACACAAAAAAAAAAAAAAAAATTGGTCGGGACGGCAGTGGCCGCGCGCAGGCGGCGCGCGCTGTGCGCAGCCGGCCACTGCTGGCTGAGGCCAGCGCGCGCGGCACAGCGCACGCGCGCGCAGGGCACGCAGGCTTGCTGCCTGCGCGCGCGGCCGGCCGGCCAGCACAACGGCTAGGCCGTTTTGTGCCGTTTTTCGACTTTTTCCGGAAAATTTGATTTTCTGTATTTTCTGCACGATATTATGAAAATATGTTAATTTTGCATTTTTGATTTTGGGATAATTGGATTATTCCTTGAATTAAATTTGCTTAATTAATTTGCTATTAATACATGCATTGGATGCATTGTGTAAAATGTCCATTAAATTTGAAATTTTGAATTTTGCATATTATTTATATGTTTATGCTTTTGTGATGTTGGACATCACTTGGGTATTTGGAATATCCATTGGTTATTTATGCATGATTATTTGGAATAATTATGTTATGTGAGTTGATGGAATCAACATGGGATGATCACAAGAGCCCTAGACCTTATGTATGGATGAATGTATGATCATTTATTTTGTGTTGGGTGGGGCCTGCGTGCCTCTTGTTTTTGGGACTATCATCTCCCGTATTTTAAGCCTCATGATGTTAAGGCTTGTTTTCTTTATTACCGATGTATTACTTTCAGTTGTAATGAGAGTAGATAGGATTGGTGAGGTTTTAATTTTAACAAGCAATTGGAGTCGGAGACCCCAAGGAGGAGCATCAAGGCGTGAAACAAGAAGCACTTCAAGGCCCATTGGAATGACAATGGGTTTATTATTATTGTAATAATTTAGGACCACCCTAGACAGACCATAGACTCACTGCGGGCTCAGTGGGTCGCATAGGTTGGGCTTGTGATCATCCTAACAGGGGTATGCTATGTTTTCTGCATGCGGCGTATTTATTTATCGCTTTAAATATTAGATATTTATGCATGCTAAAACACAATAATGTGATGAGGTCTCGGTCATACACAAACTCTCATTTGGTTGGACCAAATTAAATATTAGGCCCAGAACGGACTTGGATCAAAATGGTATTTTGGTCTGTCCGAGCCTTCCATCCACAGCAATGTGGTGAGGAAGCTACCACTACCCAAGTGTGGTCTCACGAGTCGTGGCACACTTGGAATAGGGGAAAGCTGCACTATTGTTGTGAACAAAAAGACTGCACTCGCTGTTTCCCTGTCTCACGAGTCGTGGGGGGCGACAGTTTGAGGCATGATTTTGGTTGATGGGTCGGGCCCAACACTGAGTAACATGGTTCGCTTGGAGTCCTCGGGACCATGTGAATAGGTGAGGCAAAATATCTTGGGAATCTCATTGGATGAGAATGATATTGGATATCTCCCACAAGGTCTTCTTCATGTGAATCGTAAAAAAGCGGGGTATGGAGATTACGCTTGTGGATCCCAAGCCCACTAGGAAATGGTTTTTCCGAAACTCCGCTTGAGAGTGGCGGACTTTCGTATAAATAGTGGGAGGGTTAAAGACTAAAAGACCAAGTCTTCAACTTGAACAATAATATTACCATCATCTGCTAATTTCTGCTTTACATTTTCATTAATGTAGATATGTCTAAGAACCCGTTAACCATGATTCTTGAGACTAACAAATTCAACGGAACGAACTACTCGGACTGGCTGAGAAACCTGAGGATTGTCCTCAGTTTCGAGAACCAAGGCTACGTCTTGGACGAGCCGCCACCGAGCGACTTACCGGAGGGGTCCACGCCTGAAGAACGTTTGACGTTCAAGAAATGGCATGAGGACAATCGGAAAGTACGCAGTATCATACTGGCTTCGATGTCTAACAAACATCCAGAAGCAGTATGAGAGGCTGGACAACGTCTCCGCCATAATGCTCCGCATGAATGAGGTTTTATGCGGTTCCGAATAGGCATATTAGATATGCCGCCACAAAAGCATTGTTTGGCACCAAGCTCGCTGAAGGAGCGTCTGTACAGAGTCATGGGGTCAAGATGCTCTCCCTAGTGGAGAAACTCGAGGACCTTAAAGCTGGGCTTAACAATGACACGTACATTGACGTGATCCTCCAGTCGCTTCCTCCATCCTATGACCCGTTTGTTGTAAACTACAATATGAACGGACTTGAGAAGTCTATTCATGAGTTGATCAACATGCTGGTCCAATACGAGGCAACGATCCACAAGTCGGCGCCGACGGTATTGATAGGAGAGGCTTCGACCTCCAAGGCGAATGGCAAGAGGGCCGGACGCTGGAAGAGGAAGAAGGGCAAAGGGAAGACGGTTGTGGCCCCTGCTCACGCTCCGGGCGTCCCTGTTGCTCCGGTTGGACCGAGCAAAGGGAAAGGGAAGGCCCGTGGTTCTCAGCGGTCCAAGGCAAATGATGTCTGCATGCATTGCCAAGGGAAAGGGCATTGGAAGAGGGAGTGCCCACAACTCCTCTCCAACCCAGGTGTGTTTGTGGTTGAAGTTAATATGATTACTAATTCTGCTTCATGGGTATTGGATACCGGGTGTGTTGCTCACAACTGCAATGATTTGCAGGCACTGCAAAGAAGCAGAAGGCTAACCAAGGATGAGATGATCCTGAGGCTAGGCGATGGCAAGGCCGTTGCTGCAGAGGCCGTAGGATCACTAGAGTTAGCCATTAGTAGTCATGTTAGGATTGTACTGAACGACTGTTTCTATGTACCTAGCATGATTAAAAACATTGTTTCCATCCCGGTCCTTGATAAGGAGGGATATGAATTTACCATCAATAAAACGGTTTTTTCATTATCAAAGATGGTATTTCTCATCTGCTTGGTACATTGGTCAATGGTCTGTACATACTTCAACAGTCTAATTGGATTATGACTGCAGAACACAAACGAAAACGTGATCATCATAATAACACACAGATATGGCATGCGAGGTTAGGTCATATCTCTAAAGATAGGATAAGAAGGTTGGTGGACTCAAAGAGTCTAGAAATAGACGATTTGGACAACCTACCAACCTGCTAATCCCGTCTAAAGGGAAAGATGACCAAGAAACCCTTTGTTGGACAAAGTACGCTAGCCAGTGGTCTGTTGGATTTGATCCATACAGATGTCTGTGGTCCACTAAATACTCAGGCTAGAGGTGGGTACTCGTACTTCATAACCTTTACCGATGATCACTCACGGTATGGTTATGTTTACCTGATGAGGTACAAGTCTGAAGCCTTTGGAAGGTTTAAAGAATACAGACTTGAAGTAGAGAACCAAACCGGTCGAAAGATCAAAGCCCTTCGGTCGGACCGAGGTGAGAGTATTTGAGTGGTGAGTTTACTGATTATCTAAAAGAGAATGGGATTCTCTCTCAGTGGACCCCTCCTGGAACACCGCAGCTTAATGGTGTGTCTGAAAGGAGGAATCGGACCTTGTTGGACATGGTCCGATCCATGATGAGTTTTACCGAACTACCCCTTTCCTTCTGGGGATACGCTCTTGAGACGCCGGCCAAAGTTTTGAACTTGGCGCCATCTAAAAGGGTATCCCAGACGCCATATGAGATATGGCATGGCAAGCCTGCCCCCCGCATATATCAAGAGATTAGTGGGAGATAAACTGGACTCGAGGTTTAGTTTATGCAGGTTCATCGGCTATCCGAAAGAAACTGCGGGGTATTATTTCTATGATCCTCCGAGCAAAAAGGTTTTTGTCTCGCAAAACGCAGTGTTCTTGGAAAAAGGTTTTCCATCGGATAGTCGACGCGATGAGGTGCTCCTTGAGGAATCAAGTGAGGAACCCCAAGAGGCGGCAGTGACATCTGAGCCTGAAGTTCCCACTGATATTGTTCCAGTCCTCCGTAGGTCGGCCAGAGTATCCCATGCACCTGATAGGTATGGATTTCTGGGCCTGACTAGTCAGTTGGATAATGATCCAAAGACGTACGGAGAAGCGATGTCGGACATCGATTCGGACAAGTGGTTTGAGGCCATGAAATCCGAGATGGACTCGATGGGTACAAACAAGGTTTGGACCCTAGCAGATCCACCAAAAGGGGTTAAACCCGAAGCTGGAACATACGTTTTGATGAAGTCATACGGGGATATGATTTCATCAAGAACGAGTCCGATCCTTGTGTATACAAGAAGATCAGTGGGAGCTCAGTTGCGTTTCTGGTGCTTTACGTGGATGACATCTTGCTCATTGGGAATGATGCTAAGATGTTTGGGTACCACTAAAGCTTGGCTGTCAATGCAATTCTCCATGAAGGATATGGGCGAGGCATCCTACATCCTTGGCATCAAGATCTACAGGGATAGATCTAGAAGGATGTTAGCAATGGCCCAGTCCTCGTACATTGAGAAATTCTTGAAGAGATTCAAGATGGAGAACTCAAAACGAGGATTCCTTCCTATGAGGCATGGAATTAAGTTATCCAAGAAGCAGTCTCCTAAGACTGATGAGGAGCTTAAAAGGATGTTGGACATCCCCTATGCTTCAGCCGTAGGCAGCATACAGTATGTTGTTCAATGCACTAGACCTGATGTGGCTTTCGCTTTGAGCGTAACAAGTCGATATCAGTCGTGTGCCGGGAAGGCACAATGGAGTGCAGTCAAGACTATCCTGAAGTACCTGAAAAAAGGGCTAAGGACATGTTCTTGATCTACGGTGGTGGAGAGTTGATACTGGAAGGCTAATAGCGACACTAGCTTCCAGTCGGATGACGAAGATGCCAAGTCTCAATTTGGTTTTTGTATTTTAGACTAAATGGTGGCGTGGTTACTTGGAAGGGTACCAAGTAGGCTACGACGGCGGACTCCACCATAGAGTTTTGAATACATAGCGGCTTTGGAAGCTGCTAAGGAGTGGTTTGGTTGATGAGCTACACCCAAGGGTTGGATGTAGTTCCTAGCATTGCTAAGCCTGTAATTATCATTATAATAACAACGGGGCGATAGCACTAGCAAAGGAACCGAGATCTCATCACGATCCAAGCATATTCTTAGACGCTACCATTGTTAGAATAGGTGACCATGTAAGCCAATTTTGGCAGGAATATGTAACCTATGTCTAGACAATTCTATGGTATTTTGATAAAATATTTATGAATAAAGAAGTGAAAATTCATTATGGCAATACTTTGTTTACGTTCACTTATCTGCATTTACATTTCTGTTCCTTACGCAAACAAAGCCCACGGACTGAGATACGATTTCGGGGACTGGAACTACGCTTGGAGGTAGGTCCATGAAATCAGTCTTACCGAATCAGTCCGGAAATCTCCAAGTCAAGGAATTCTGAAAATGGGTACCGGGATTCCCTTTGAGACTTGCATTAAGCATCTGCTGTCGTATTTCATCAACGGGTGACGAAGGTCGTCTAAGCAGTGTTAGTGGGTCAGCGTGCTAGGAAGCAGCTGACTGAGGTGACTCGCGGGAACCGTCTTACGGAGGGCCTTGAGTATGGTCAGCAAGGTTATGACGAGTATTCCCGGTTCCAACGGTACAGGCCAAGTCCTTTGACTTGAGGAACTGCTGAGTTTACCTGTGCATCAGGTCTGTATCTTAGATATGGTGAGAGATTGCCAAAATACTCTTGAGTAGTCATAAGCCATGTCTAGTGCAGCTCGGGTGCACAAAGTGACAGTAGTTTCCAAGAAAGGATCTGTCTCCTATCAAAAGGTGTTGACAGTTGAGTCTCATATATGCTCTGTGTCTTGTCCCTGAAATCTGTGGCCACAGTGACTAAACAGAAGGGAAAAGGTTTCCCTTGCGGCGTTTGGTGAGGACAGACCGACACTTAGGTCCAAGATGGGTACCTGCATTTTTCGTGCCCTAGACCCTAAGTGATGAGACCGAAGACAGAAGGACAAGTGTACTGTTAGAGCCTAAATGTTCATCCCCGAATATTTCACCTAGTCTCTAGTGCCATGGACCGTTGCTAGATGGCCACCCATGGTAACGGACGGATTCTAGGAATCCGACCAAGTCTAGCTGAATGGTGAACCTAAAAGAGTCACACACTATCCACACACACACTTAGTATTTAATTTAGAATTAAATATTGGAGTAAAGGAATGATTAAATTAGATTTAATCGGGTCCTATATTTTCTTGGAGAAATTAATTCCTTCTATTTGATAAAGGGAATTAAATTAATAAATAGGATTTATTAAAAGGGTTGATTTAGTGGGCTTAGAATAAATTATAATATTTATTTATTATATTATATTTATTCTTTTAGCCTTTTGGAATATTTAATAGGATTTAAATATTCCATTAAATTAAAATCAACGGTTGAGATGGAAAGGGGAGATGGAAGGCTAGGATTCATTTGACTAGGTCAAACACTAGTTTGACTAGGACTTTGACTAGGTCAAAATCCTAGTCAAATTAGGTTACTTAGAGTTGGAGTTTAAAGAGGATTAAACTCTTCCTCTATATAAACCCCTAGCTTCCAACATTTAAGAGATTTTTGATGATTCTTGAAAAAACACACACAACACACACTCTCCCTCTCCTACCTCTCGTCCGCTCCTCTCTCTTTCTCTAGCGAGAAAATATTTTTTTTTCCTTAGTTCTTTTGTTCTTGGAACATCAAGAACTTAGACGAACCAATACCGTTAATTGATAACGAGTTATTGATTCGTCCACTCCAAAAATAATACTTGTTCGTTGCCAGCACGACGTGCAAGATACGTGGGTGGATCGTGTGTCACGATTTGGAGGATCTCAAGAACGAGGTCTTGGTGCAAAACGGGGAACAACGCGAGTAGCAGTTGAAGACGAAAACGACAACGGGTAGGTCTCGTTTAAGATTTTCGTCCCTCTTTATTTTTCAACTCTATGGCCTCCATGATTTATTTAATTATTTTATGATCATGAGATACACCGAACGCCCGGGAACCTCAACGGCACACCCCTTGAGCGTGTTCTTTAAATTAAAAGCATGCCTTTTATTTTGTAAATTTAATATGTTTATTTTTACCGCGCTTCCGCATTCGCGCAATTCCCGGGACGATCCACCGAATTTTCTTTCAGTGGTATCGGAGCCCGGTTTGGTGTATAGGCCTAGGGTTTATGTGCGTTATAAGCATGAAACGTGAAATTGGCATGTTTTTATTAAATCTTGATTGTTCTTGATTTTTAAGCATGTCGATTTTATTTTTTGATTCGTGCGAATTTATGAATATTGGTGATTTTCTGTTTTTCTTGGGAAACGGGATGGAAAATTGAACAGAAAACGAGAAAACGACGCAGCCGGCCAGCCAGGAGGCCTGCGCGCGCCCGCCCAGCCGGCCGCGCGGGGGCAGCGCGCAGCCAGGAAGGCTGCGCGCGCGCACGCAGACAAGGGTGTCTGCGCGCGCGCTCCCGGCAGGCGCGCTCATGCGTGCGCGAGCGCGCAAGGCCGCGCGCCTGCGAGTCCGCGCGCGGACGGGCCCTGGGCGGCGCCGTCTGCGTGCGGCTTTTAGTTTGGGATTCAAGATAGTATACTCCTGAAAGAGGTAGCTCTAAATAGGCTTTCTACCAGTAGAAAGAAAGTCACTCTCTTTTTTTTCAGCACTTGATAAAGCCTCCGTATAGGGAAAGTGCTAAATCCATCAGACGAACTGAAGATTTCATTTATTTTATTCGTCGCCGGCGAGCTCTTGGTGAGGAGACCTTAGGATAAGTCGCGCACTGCGCACGGCACGGCTGGCAGCCAGCAAGCCAGCGCGCGCGCAAAGCAGGGGAGCCTGCGCGCGCGGCGCCCTGCTGGTATGCCGGGCCCGCGCAGCGCGCTGCCGGCCAGGCGCGCGCGCACGCAGGCAAGGGGCCTGTGCGCGCGCGCCCGGCCAGGCAGTGCCTGCGCGCGCGCAGGGGCGGCAGGCTCAGCCTGCTGCCCCGCTCGCGTGCCGGCGGGCCCCCGCCGGCGGCGGCGGCGGCAGCTGATGCTGCTAGGGTTTCAAAACCCTAGCAGTATTTTTTTTTTATTTTTTAATTATTTTCAGTTTTAATTTTGAATTAATTCTGAAAAATTGTTTTTTGGTTTCAATTATGCCTATTTTTCTAAAGACATTATTTTAGGAGTAAAATAAATTGAATTCGGAATCCCGGGGTTATTTTACTTAAAATAATGAGGAAAGGTTTTCCTAAAACAAGAAAATATTATTACCAATATTTGTGTTTTATTTTTCACACGTTGTGCACATATTCATTAATTATTTTGGATATTTATGATTGGAAATCATATGATGGTGGTATTATGTAATTATGTGATTGGATCATGTGATTATGTGTGTTGGATGGAAATGGATGATCGCGAGCCCTAAGACCGGATGTATGGTTTATTTTCTGTTGGGCCTGTGTGCCTCTTTTACTGCTTTCTCCTTCTCTCTTTCTAGTTGCCTTGGAATAATAAGGCATTCTACCTCCCTCCTTATGTACTCCCCCCGGGTTTTCGCTGGGGTTTCTATTTTTCAATATGTAATGAGAGTAGACTAGGAGTGAGGTTTCCTTTTTTTTTTGTAATTTGGTGGAGAAGAAGGAAGGACCACATGGAGAGCCCAGACGGGAGGCCCCTTGGTGTTTTTCCATGAAGTGAAGAAAGAGAAAAAGTCCCAAGGCCCATCAGCATGATGATTGGGTTACTATTAATGTAATAGTATAGGACCAACCCTAGATTGACCATAGATCCACTGCGGGCTCAGTGGATCGCATAGGATACGGGCTCGTGATCATCCAACAGGGGCGTGCTAGGCTTTAATTTTGCATGTGGTTATGATGATGGATGAAATGGATTATTTATTTATCGTATAACTGCTATGAATGGTTTATTTACGCATTATGGATGTATGTGTAGATATTTATTTGAGATCTCGGTCATTACTTACTCTCACATTGGTTGGACCAATGTCAAAAATATTTAGACCCTAGACAAAGTGGACATGAACTCTAGGAGTTTGTCCATGCCTTTCAATCCATGGCATAGTGAGGAAGCTGCTTTAGGTCAATAGCATGGTCTCACGAGTCGTGGCACGTTATTGTACTTAAAGGAAGCTGCATTATGTCATGAACTGCTGCTACCTGTCTCACGAGTCGTGCGGGGTACCAGTGGGTCCGTGGCTCGGTCGATTGGGTTGGGTCTAACGCCCAATTAACATGATTCGCTTGGAGTCCTCGGGATCATGTGAAAGGGTGAGGCAATAATCTTGGGAATCTCGTGGAACGAGAATGGTATGGATACCTCCCACAAGATCTTTTCCATGCGAATCGTAAAAGCGGGGTATGGGAAAAATCGCTGTGGATCCCAAGCCCACTTGGAAAGGATTTCCCGAAATCACGTTTGAGAGTACCGTGTTTTCGTATAAATAGTGGGAGGATTAAATGACTAAAGTCCATGCATTTAATTATTTTATCAAACCACCGTCTTTTATTTTCTGCTGATCGCGCGCTGTTTTCTAAAATGTAGATTTTAAAATGTCTAAGAAACCCACTTTCCACCATTCTTGAGACAAAACAATTCAATGGAACAAACTACAACGACTGGTTGCGAAATCTCAGGATAGTCCTAGATTACGAGAACCAAGGCTACGTCATGGACGAGCCTCTCCCTAGGACCTTACCGGAAGGATCCACGCCAGAAGAACGTGAGACGTTCGAGACTTGGCATAAGGATAACCGGAAGGTCCGTAGCATCATACTTGCTTCGATGACCAATGAGATTTCAGAAGCAGTATGAAAGGCTAGACGATGTCCCTTCCATTATGGCTCGCCTAAAGGATTGCTATGCAGTCCCGGACCGGCATACTAGGTATGTCGCGACCAAGGCGTTCTTTGGAACTAAAATGACAGAAGGATCCTCTGTACAAGAGCACGGGGTTAAAAATGCTTACCCTGGTGGAAAAGCTCGAGGACCTAAAGGCAGGTCTCGATAATGAAACGTACATAGATGTGATCCTTCAGTCACTCCCACCCTCCTTTGACCAATTTATCGTCAACTACAACATGAACGCACTTGAGAAAGGGCATTCATGAGTTGATCAATATGTTGGTGCAATACGAGGCAACGACTAAGAAGTCCATGCCTTCGGTATTTGTTTGGAGGTGCTTTCGACTTCTAATACGAAAGGCAAGGGTGCCGGACGTTGGAAGAAGAAGAAAGGGAAGGGAAAGGCCGTCAAAGCAGCTACAAACACTAAGAGTGTTCCCATTGCCAAAGAAGGGAAAGGCAAAGGAAAGGGAAAGGTTGTCTCCAAGCAACAGTCAAAGGCATATAACATATGTATCAACTGCCGTGAGAAAGGGCATTGGAAGAGAGAGTGCCCCAAACTCTTCTCGAACCAAGGTATATATGTGATTGAGGTTAATATGGTCACTAGTTCTGCCTCTTGGGTATTAGATACCGGCTGTGGAGCTCACATTTGCCAATGACTTGCAGGTGTTGAAAAGAAGCAGAAAACTGGGTAGCGGGGACATGATCCTGAAGCTTGGGAATGGCAAGGCCATCTCGGCAGAAGCAGTAGGATCCGCCACTCTAGTGATTAGTGATAATATTAGCATAGATTTAGAACAAGTTTATTTTGTACCAGTATGATTAAAAACATCATTTCCATTCCATTTGTTGGACAATAGTGGTTATGAGTTTTAGAATCAATAAAAATTGCTTTTTATTTGATGAGGTGTGGAATTGCTCATCTACTTGGTACATTACATAACGGACTCTATATCTTGCAACAAACGAATTTCGTCCTCAATGCACAACACAAAACGAAAATTAGATAATAACGGGAACGCACGTCTGTGGCACGCTAGGCTAGGTCATATATCCCAAGATAGGATGAAAAGGTTGGTAGACTCAAAGAACCTAGAGGTTGGGGACTTGAGCGATCTACCAACTTGTGAGTCCTGTCTAAGAGGGAAAATGACCAAGAGGCCCTTTGTAGGACAAAGCAGGCTTGCCACAGGTCTGTTGGACTTGGTCCATACAGACGTATGTGGACCACTAAGGACGCAGGCCCGAGGTGGGTTCTCCTACTTCATAACCTTCACCGATGATCATTCACGGTATGGTTATGTTTACCTGATGAGGTACAAGTCTGAAGCTCTTGAGCGGTTTAAAGAATTCAGACTTGAAGTGGAGAACCAAACCAACTACAAAATTAAAATCCTTCGGTCGGACCGAGGCGGTGAATACCTTAGTACGGAGTTCCTAAATTATCTAAAAGAACATGGTATAATATCAGAATGGACACCTCCAGGAACACCGCAGTTAAATGGTGTCTCTGAAAGGAGGAATCGAACCCTGTTGGACATGGTTCGGTCCATGATGAATTTTACCAAATTGCCCTTATCGTTTTGGGGCTATGCACTAGAAACGGCGGCCAAATTATTGAATTTGGCGCCTACTAGCACATTGACCCAAACACCATATGAGATATGGCACGGCAAAGCCTGCATCCTACAACTACTTGAAAGTGTGGGGTAACCCCACATACGTCAAGAGGTTAGTGGGAGATAAGTTAGAATCTAGGTCTAGCTTATGCAGGTTCGTTGGATACCCTAAAGAAACTGCAGGTTTATTACTTTTATGACCCCTTGGAACAAAAGGTGTTTGTTTCAAGAAATGCAGTATTCTTGGAGCAAGGCTTCCCGGAGGATATCCAACCTGATGGAGCTGATCCTTGAGGAATCAAGTGATGGAATCCAGCCATCAGAAGAAGTCGCGGAACCTCACTTAGAGGATTCAGGATAGACAGCCGAAGGGCTGACCAGCCTCGAGAAGTCCAACGTTGCTAGGCATGAAGGACAGCCTCAGGAACAGCCAGCCCCGGTTCCTGAACCACCGGCTCCGATACAGTCAGCACCCACAGTCACCACTGACGTTCCCGTTCTCCGTAGGTCCACTAGAGAGTCAAGACCTCCAATGAGATATGGCTTTCTAGGTGCGACCGATCTTTTGGATAACGATCCTAAGACTTATGGAGAAGCGATGTCTGACATCGACTCCGGGAAATGGCTTGAGGCCATGAAAGCCGAAATGGACTCCATGAGCGAGAACCAAGTCTGGAGTCTTGTAGATCCACCGAAAAGTGTTAAGCCAGTGGGCTGTAAGTGGGTCTACAAGCGCAAACTTGGCATTGATGAGGAAGTCACAACCTTTAAGGCTAGGCTTGTAGCTAAGGGATACACTCAACGACCCGGGGTCGATTTTGAGGATACCTACTCGCCAGTAGCCATGGCTAAGTCCATTCGGATTCTGCTCGCCATAGCAGCATGGTATGACTATGAGATATGGCAGATGGACGTGAAAACGGCCTTCCTCAACGGTTTCGTTGAAGAAGAGATCTATATGGATCAGCCGCAGGGTTTCACGGTCACTGGAGAAGAACAGAAAGTCTGTCGCCTCCAGAAGTCCATCTATGGCCTCAAACAAGCCTCCCGAAGTTGGAACATTCGATTTGATGAAGTAATACGGGGTTATGACTTCATCAAAAACGAATCCGACCCTTGTGTATACAAAAAGGTCAGTGGGAGCTCAATAGTGTTCCTAGTGCTTTATGTGGATGACATTCTGCTCATTGGTAATGACGTCAGAATGTTAGGAAACACAAAAGCATGGTTGTCAACCCAGTTTTCCATGAAGGACTTGGGTGAAGCCTCCTACATCCTAGGCATCCAGATTGTCAGGGACAGATCTAAAAGGATGTTAGGACTCACCCAAAACTCGTATATGGAGAAAGTCCTAAAGAGATATCGAATGGACAACTCCAAACGAGGATTCCTTCCAATGAGGCATGGGATCAAGTTATCCAAGAAACAGTCCCCACAGACTGATGAGGAACTTGAAAGGATGAAGGTCATCCCCTATGCCTCCGCCGTAGGTAGCATACAATATGCGGTCCACTGCACTAGGCCTGACATTGCGTACGCTTTGAGCGTGACAAGCAGATATCAGTCCTGCGCAGGAGAGGCACATTGGAATGCTGTTAAGGGCATCCTTAAGTACCTGAGAAGGACTAAGGAAATGTTCCTAGCCTATGGCAATGGAGAACTAATTCTGGAAGGCTTTAGCGACGCTAGCTTCCAGTCTGATGACGATGATGCCAAGTCTCAATCGGGGTACGTATTCAAACTCAATGGAGGAGTAGTAGCTTGGAAAAGTTCCAAGCAAGCAACCATTGCTGACTCCACCACAGAGGCTGAATACATAGCAGCTTCAGAAGCTGCTAAGGAAGCGGTTTGGATGAGAAACTACATCCAAGAGTTGGGTGTGGAGCCTAGCATCGCCGAGCCCGTTGTCATCTTCTGTGATAACAACGGCGCAATAGCGCAAGCAAAGGAACCGAGATCTCATCACCGTTCCAAACACATTCTTAGACGCTACCATCTTCTTAGAGAAATGGTAGGAAGAGGTGACGTCCGGATGGACCGAGTCAACTCGGCAGACAACACAGCAGATCCGCTGACAAAGCCTATGTCGCAGAGCGCTCATACGCAACATCTTGAGAAGATGGGGATTAAGCATATGGGCAATTGGCTTTAAAGGTCAAGTGGGAGATTGTTAGAATAGGTGACCAAACAAAGCCCACGGACTGAGATACGATTTCGGGGACTGGGACTACGCTTGGAGGTAGGTCCATGAAATCAGTCTTACCGAATCAGTCCGGAAATCTCCAAGTCAAGGAATCCCGAAAATGGGTACCGGGATTCCCTTTGAGATTTGCACTAAGCATCTGCTGTCGTATTTCATCGACGGGTGACGAAGGTCGTCTAAGCAGTGTTAGTGGGTCAGCGTGCTAGGAAGCAGCTGACTGAGGTGACTCGCGGGAACCGTCTTACGGAGGGCCTTGAGTATGGTCAGCAAGGTATGACGAGTATTCCTGGTTCCAACGGTACAGGCCAAGTCCTTTGACTTGAGGAACTGCTGAGTTTACCTGTGCATCAGGTCTGTATCTTAGATATGGTGAGAGATTGCCGAAATACTCTTGAGTAGTCATAAGCCATGTCTAGTGCAGCTCGGGTGCACAAAGTGACAGTAGTTTCCAAGAAAGGATCTGTCTCCTGTCAAAAGGTGTTGACAGTTGAGTCTCATATATGCTCTGTGTCTTGTCCCTGAAATCTGTGGCCACAGTGACTGAACAGAAGGGAAAAGGTTTCCCTTGCGGCATTTGGTGAGGACAGACCGACACTTAGGTCCAAGATGGGTACCTGCATTTTCCGTGCCCTAGACCCTAAGTGATGAGACCGAAGACAGAAGAACAAGTGTACTGTTAGAGCCTAAATGTTCATCCCCGAATATTTCACCTAGTCTCTAGTGCCATGGACCGTTGCTAGATGGCCACCCATGGTAACGGACGGATTCTAGGAATCCGATTAAGTCTAGCTGAATGGTGAACCTAAAGAGTCACACACTATCCACACACACACTTAGTATTTTAATTTAGAATTAAATATTGGAGTAAAGGAATGATTAAATTAGATTTAATCGGGTCCTATATTTTCTTGGAGAAATTAATTCCTTCTATTTGATAAAGGGAATTAAATTAATAAATAGGATTTATTAAAAAGGGTTGATTTAGTGGGCTTAGAATAAATTATAATATTTATTTATTATATTATATTTATTCTTTTAGCCTTTTGGAATATTTAATAGGATTTAAATATTCTATTAAATTAAAATCAACGGTTTGAGATGGAAAGGGGAGATGGAAGGCTAGGATTCGTTTGACTAGGTCAAACACTAGTTTGACTAGGACTTTGACTAGGTCAAAATCCTAGTCAAATTAGGTTACTTAGAGTTGGAGTTTAAAGAGGATTAAACTCTTCCTCTATATAAACCCCTAGCTTCCAACATTTAAGAGATTTTGATGATTCTTGAAAAACACACACAACACACACTCTCCCTCTCCTACCTCTCGTCCGCCCCTCTCTCTTTCTCTAGCAAGAAAATATTTTTTTTTCCTTAGTTCTTTTTGTTCTTGGAACATCAAGAACTTAGACGAACCAATACCGTTAATTGATAACGAGTTATTGATTCGTCCACTCCAAAAATAATACTTGTTCGTTGCTAGCACGACGTGCAAGATACGTGGGTGGATCGTGTGTCACGATTTGGAGGATCTCAAGAACGAGGTCTTGGTGCAAAACGGGGAACAACGCGAGTAGCAGTTGAAGACGAAAACGACAACGGGTAGGTCTCGTTTAAGATTTTCGTCCCTCTTTATTTTTCAACTCTGTGGCCTCCATGATTTATTTAATTGTTTTATGATCATAAGATACACCAAACACCCGGGAACCTCAAGGGCACACCCCTTGAGCGTGTTCTTTAAATTAAAAGCATGCCTTTTTATTTTGTAAATTTAATATGTTTATTTTTACCGCGCTTCCGCATTCGCGCAATTCCCGGGACGATTCACCGGATTTTCTTTCAACCATCTCTTAGAGAGATGGATAGCAAGAGTGACGTTCGGTTGGACCGAGTCAGCTCCGCAGAAAACATAGCAGATCCACTTGCTAAGCCCATGTCGCAAGTTGCCCATACTCACCATCTGAATAAGAGGTTCGAGGTCAATGGGTAATTGGCTTTAGGTCAAGTGGGAGATTGTTGGAATAGGTGACCAGAAAGCCAATAGGTTTTGGCAATTTGTAACCTATCCGACAACTTGATGTGAATGTAATATTATTATGTGATGAATAAGATGAGTATTCATCACCAATGGTACCTTCTTTGTTGCGCTCATCTTACATTTGTTAAAATGGTGTTTAACTTATATCGCAACAAAGCCCACAGACCATAGATAACAACTCGTGCAGTTGGGCCACACATTGGATGGTGTCATGAAACCAACTGATTAAGAGTTGGGTCTGAAACGTTCCAAGTCGAGGACCTCGAGACAGGGCATCGAGCCGAGTGGACTGACTCGTGGGGATCATCATATGGAAGCCTTGGAGGCTTGGTCGGTATGATTGGTTTTCCCCGATTTCTGATAGTACGGGAGTAATCCTCAAACTTGAGGGATCATGGCAGTCGCGTGCACAGGACGGCTGAAGGACAAGCGGATCCGCCCGGGAGCGCGAGCGGAAGCGAGAAAGCGAGAAATTGTGCGTAAATTTAAATCAAATTCAAAATACGCGAATCCCAAGGGGTGTACCCTTGGGTGCTCAACCGGGCGTTCGATGTAGGATGTGTAAATATTAAAACATATATTTAAACACATAGGGCATAGATATACAAATGAAATCAATCAAAGCATAATAAACCGTTACCTTTGATTGTTTAGCGTATGCTCCCGGCTACTAGCGTTGTTCCTTCTCCGGAATGCTCATGAAATCCAAACGTATGGATTCTCCAAAGGTGATCCACACCACACCTGAAGAAACACACGTTCTTCTTGCTAGAAAAGAACGGGTTTAGGAAGGAATCGGTTTAAGAGAAGAACACTATGAATTAGTGTTCTCTTAAACTTATTTTTGTTCTTCTTCTTGATTCAAAATCAAGTGAAGAACACAAGTGTAAGAGAGGGAGGGAGCACGAAATTTTGAGAGAGAGGAGAGGATTTTTGTCTTCTCTTTTTCCTAGAAAAAGATGAATAATGAACCACTTATGCTTGGTGTTGTATATTCTAATATATATACATAATTAATGTGATTATTGGAATGTGTCTAGGTTCATCCAAGGATGTCTAGATTCATTCCAATCAATCACCATCAATTCTTCAATCAAGCCTACCAAAATTTATGGTATGATCAAATCATACCAAAAGGGAAGAGCTTGATTGGAGTTGATTTGTCTCTTTCCAAAAGAGACAAGTCAACATACCACCTAGCATGCAACATGGCTGATTTTGCTTCCTCCAAGGGAGCATGTCGGCTATGTTTAATTAAGGGAAGAAGTCCACTTCTTCCTATTCCAAATTAGGAATTATTTCTCCACTCGGGTATAATTTAACGGACCGGGTTTTATCGTAATCCAATTACGACGAATCCAACATTAAATCCAATTTAATGTCTACTTAAATTAATCCCGTTGATCTTTTAATCCAATTAAAAGATCCAATGTCTCAACATCTCAACTTTCCATATTTAATCAAAAATCCAATTTACCGATTAAATGGAAGCCCGATACAATATCGGCCCGTCCATCCAATGGACTTTCCCTTAAGTAATCCAATTACTTATTTTATCCTTCGAGATTGACTCCAAGTCGATCTCTCAACCTCCTCGGTGATTTGTGTGTGACCCTTTAGGTTCACCCTCAGCTAGACATGGGCCCGTGTCCCACAAGGGCCCGTTACCATGGGTGGTCGTCTAGCAACGGTCCATGGCACTAGAGACTAGGTGAATTGGCGTGAACATTTAAGCGCCGATTTCCGTACGGGTACGATCCTTCCGTCTATCGTCTCCCGGCCTTAGTCTAGGGTATGGAATTGGGCGTCGGTTCCAATCCTTGACTAGGCATCTATGCTTAATACTCGAGACCACGTATGCTTCATTGTGTCGACACAGGAAACCATTCCCTGTTCGACCAACCACTGTGGCCACAGCTTTAAACAGCACGAACGTGTCTCCGAGTGCATAGGAGATACCTCTGTCACATACTGGCAGGGGACGGATCCTCTTCTTGGAATCCACCGTCCTCGCTATACATTCCGACTGCACTGGACAAGGCTTATAATGATCATCTTACAGAATGATCACCTCTCGCCAGATCCAAGATACAGCCGTCCTGTGCACGTGACTGCCATGATTCCTCAAGTCTGAGGATTACTCCCATACTATCGGAACCGGGGAAAACCAATCATACCGACCAAGCCTCCAAGGCTTACATATGATGATCCCGGCGAGTCAGTCCAGTCGGCTCGACCCTAGTCGACCAACCAATCAAGATCGTATAGGCGTCCCATGCCTGTCGCCGATGAAACACGGCACTCATCCAATGAACACGACTCTTGACGCATGTCTCAATAGGACTCTCGATGCCCTGTCTCGAGGTCCTCGACTTGGAACGTTTCAGACCCAACTCTTAATCAGTTGGTTTCATGACCACCATCCAATGCGTGGCCCAACTGCATGAGTTGTTATCCATGGTCTGTGGGCTTTGTTGCGATATAAGTTAAAACACCGTTTTTAACAAATGTAAGATGAGCGCAACAAAGAAGGTACCATTGGTGACGAACACTCATCTTATTCATCACATAATAATATTACATTCACATCAAGTTGTCGGATAGGTTACAAATTGCCAAACATATTGGCTTTCTGGTCATCTATTCCAACAATCTCCCACTTGACCTAAAGCCAATCACCCATTGACCTCGAACCTCTTATTCAGATGGTGAGTATGGGCAACTTGCGACATGGGCTTAGCAAGTGGATCTGCTATGTTTTCTGGCAGAGCTGACTCGGTCCAACCGAACGGCACTCCTGCTATCCATCTCTCTAAGAAGATGGTAGTGTCTAAGAATATGCTTGGATCGTGATGAGATCTCGGTTCCTTTGCTAGCGCTATCGTCCCGTTGTTATCATAAAAGATAATTACAGGCTTAGCAATGCTAGGCACTACATCCAACCCTAGGATGTTGCTCATCAACCAAACCACTCCTTAACATTTTCCAAAGCCGCTATGTATTAAAAACTCTATGGTGGAGTCCGCCGTGGTAGCCTACTTGGAACTCTTCCAAGTAACCACGCCACCATTTAGTCTAAATACAAAACCATACTAAGACTTGGCATCATCGTCATCCGACTGGAAGCTAGCGTCGCTATAGCCTTCCTGTATCAACTCTCCACCGCCATAGATCAAGAACATGTCCTTAGTCCTTTTCAGGTACTTTAGGATAGTCTTGACTGCACTCCAGTGTGCCTCCCCAGCACATGACTGATATCGGCTAGTTACGCTCAAAGCGAAAGCCACATCAGGTCTAGTGCACTGAACAACATACTGTATGCTACTACAGCTGAAGCATATGGGATGTCCAACATCCTTTTAAGCTCCTCATCAGTCTTAGGAGACTGCTTATTGGATAACTTAATTCCATGCCTCATAGGAAGGAATCCTCGTTTTGAGTTCTCCATCTTGAATCTCTTCAAGACTTTCTCAATATACGAGGACTGGGCCATTCCTAACATCCTTTTAGATCTATCCCTGTAGATCTTGATGCCAAGGATGTAGGATGCCTCGCCCATATCCTTCATAGAGAATTGCGTTGACAACCAAGCTTTAGTGGTACCTAACATCTTAGCATCATTCTCAATGAGCAAGATGTCATCCACGTAAAGCACCAGAAACGCAACTGAGCTCCCACTGATCTTCTTGTATACACAAGGATCGGACTCGTTCTTGATGAAATCATATCCCCGTATGACTTCATCAAAACGTATGTTCCAGCTTCGGAAGCTTGTTTGAGGCCATAGATGGACCTTTGGAGACGGCATACCTTCTGTTCTTCTCCAACAGTTGTGAAACCTTCCGGTTGATCCATATAGATCTCTTCCTCTACGAAACCGTTGCGGAAAGCCGTTTTCACGTCCATCTGCCATATTTCATAGTCATACCATGCTGCTATGGCAAGCAGTATCCGAATGGACTTGGCCATTGCTACAGGCGAGTAGGTTTCCTCAAAATGGACCCCGGGTCGCTGAGTGTAACCTTTCGCCACAAGCCTGGCCTTGAAGGTTTGTAACCTCCCCGTCAGCTCCAAGCTTACGTTTGTAGACCCATTTACACCCTACGGGTTTAACCCCTTTGGTGGATCTACTAGGGTCCAAACCTTGTTTGTACCCATCGAGTCCATCTCGGTTTTTCATGGCCTCAAGCCACTTGTCCGAATCGATGTCCGACATCGCTTCTCCGTATGTCTTTGGATCATTATCCAACTGACCGGTCAGGCCCAGAAATCCATACCTATCAGGTGCATGGGATACTCTGGCCGACCTACAGAGGACTGGAACAATATCAGTGGGAACCACTGGCTCAGATGTCACTGCCGCCTCATGGGGTACCTCACTTGATTCCTCAAGGAGTACCTCATCGCGTCGACTATCCGATGGAAGACCTTTTTCCAAGAACACTGCGTTTCGCGAGACAAAAACCTTTTGCTCGAAGGGATCATAGAAATAATACCCCGCAGTTTCTTTCGGATAGCCGATGAACCTGCATAAACTAGACCTCGAGTCCAGTTTATCTCCCACTAATCTCTTGACATATGCGGGGCAACCCCACACTTTCAAGTATTTGTAGGAGGCAGGCTTGCCATGCCATATCTCATATGACGTCTGGGATACCTTTTTAGATGGCGCCAAGTTCAAAACTTTGGCCGCCGTCTCAAGAGCGTATCCCCAGAAGGAAAGGGGTAGTTCGGTAAAACTCATCATGGATCGAACCATGTCCAACAAGGTCCGATTCCTCCTTTCAGACACACCATTAAGTTGCGGTGTTCCAGGAGGGGTCCACTGAGAGAGAATCCAATTCTCTTTTAGATAATCAGTAAACTCACCACTCAAATACTCTCAACCTCGGTCCGACCGAAGAGCTTTGATCTTTCGACCGGTTTGGTTCTCTACTTCAAGTCTGTATTCCTTAAACCTTCCAAAGGCTTCAGACTTGTACCTCATCAGGTAAACATAACCATACCGTGAGTGATCATCGGTAAAGGTTATGAAGTACGAGTACCCACCTCTAGCCTGAGTATTTAGTGGGCCACAGACATCCATATCGATCAAATCCAACAGACCACTGGCTAGCGTGCTTTGTCCAACAAAGGGTTTCTTGGTCATCTTTCCCTTTAGACAAGATTCGCAGGTTGGTAGGTTGTCCAAATCGTCTATTTCTAGACTCTTTGAGTCCACCAACCTTCTTATCCTATCTTTAGAGATATGACCTAACCTCGCATGCCATATCTGTGCGTTATTGTGATCATCACGTTTTCGTTTGTGTTCTGCAGTCATAATCCAATTAGACTGTTGAAGTATGTACAGACCGTTGACCAATGTACCAAGCAAATGAGAAATACCATCTTTCATAATGAAAAAACCGTTTTTTATTGATGGTAAATTCATATCCCTCCTTATCAAAGACCGGGATGGAAACAGTGTTTTAATCATGCTAGGTACATAGAAACAGTCGTTCAGTACAATCCTAACATGACTACTAATGGCTAACTCTAGTGATCCTACGGCCTCATCAAATAAAAGCAATTTTTATTGATTCTGAACTCATAACCACTATTGTCCAACAATGGAATGGAAATGATGTTCTTAATCATACTAGGTACAAAATAAATCTGCTCTAATTCTATGCTAATGGTATCACTAATTACTAAAGTGGCGGATCCTACTGCTTTCTGCCGAGATGGCCTTGCCATTTCCAAGCTTCAGGATCATGTCCCCGCTACTTAGTTTTCTGCTTCTTTTCAGCACCTGCAAATCATTGCAAATGTGAGCTCCACAGTCGGTATCCAATACCCAAGAGGCAGAATTAGTGACCATGTTAACCTCAATCACAAATATACCTTGGTTTGAGAAGAGTTTGGGGCACTCTCTCTTCCAATGTCCTTTCTCACGGCAGTTGATACATATGTCATATGCCTTTGACTGTTGCTTGGAGACAACCTTTCCCTTTCCTTTGCCTTTCCCCTCTTTGGCAATGGGAACACTCTGAGTGTTCGTAGCTGCTATGACGGCTTTTCCCTTCCCTTTCTTCTTTTTCCAACGTCCGGCACCCTTGCCTTTCGTCTTGGAAGTTGAAGCACCTCCAAACAATACCGAAGGCGTGGACTTCTTAGTCGTTGCCTCGTATTGCACCAACATATTGATCAACTCATGAATGCCCTTCTCAAGTGCATTCATGTTATAGTTGACGATAAATTGGTCGAAGGAGGGTGGGAGTGACTGAAGGATCACATCTATGTACGTTTCGTTATCGAGACCTGCCTTTAGGTCCTCGAGCTTTTCCACTAGGGTAAGCATTTTAACCCCATGCTCTTGTACAGAGGATCCTTCTGTCATTTTAGTTCCAAAGAACGCCTTGGTCGCGACATACCTAGTATGCCGGTCCGGGACTGCATAGCAATCCTTAAGGCGAGCCATAATGGAAGGGACATCGTCTAGCCTTTCATATTGCTTCTGAATCTCATTGGTAATCGAAGCAAGTATGATGCTACGGACCTTCCGGTTATCCTTATGCCAAGTCTCGAACGTCTCACGTTCTTCTGGCGTGGATCCTTCCGGTAAGGTCCTAGGAGAGGCTCGTCCATGACGTAGCCTTGGTTCTCGTAATCTAGGACTATCCTGAGATTGCGCAACCAGTCGTTGTAATTTGTTCCATTGAATTTGTTTGTCTCAAGAATGGTTGATAGTGGGTTCTTAGACATTTTAAAATCTACATTTAGAAAACAACGCGCGATCAGCAGAAAATAAAGACGGTGGTTTTATGAAATAATTAAATGCTTGGTCTTTAGTCATTTAATCCTCCCACTATTTATACGAAAACACGGTACTCTCAAACGTGATTTTCGGGAAATCCTTTCCTAGTGGGCTTGGGATCCACAGCGATTTTTCCCATACCCCGCTTTTACGATTCGCATGGAAAAGATCCTGTGGGAGGTATTCCATACCATTCTCGTTCCACGAGATTCCCAAGATTATTGCCTCACCCTTTTGCATGATCCCGAGGACTCCAAGCGAATCATGCTAACTGGGCGTTAGACCCGACCCAATCGACCGAGCCATGGACCCACTAGTACCCCCACGACTCGTGAGACAGGTAACAGCAGCCCATTTTTCGTTCATGACACAGTGCAGCTTCTTTTAAGTACAATAACGTGCCACGACTCGTGAGACCACGCTATTGACCTAAAACAGCTTCCTCACTGTGCCATGGATTGGAAGGCATGGACAAACTCCTAGAGTTCATGTCCACTTTATCTAGGGTCTAATATTTCAAACATTGGTCCAACCAATGTGAGAGTAGTGAATGACCGAGATCTCATAATATATCCATACATTCATCCATAATGCATAAATAAAATCCATCCATAGCAGTTATATGATAAATAAAAGCCATTCATCCATCATAATAACCACATGCAAAATTAAAGCCTAGCACGCCCCTGTTGGATGATCACGAGCCCGAATCCTATGCTATCCACTGAGCCCGCAGTGGATCTATGGTCAATCTAGGGTTGGTCCTATACTATTACAATAATAGTAACCCAATCATCATGCTGATGGGCCTTGGTCTCTTTTCCTCTTTCTTCACTTCATGGAAAACGCCAAGGGACCTCCGGTCTGGGCTCTCCATGTGGTCCTTCCTTCTTCTCCATCAATTACAAAAAATGGAAACCTCACTCCTAGTCTACTCTCATTACATATTTAAAAAATAGAAACCCCAGCGAAAACCCGGGGGGAGTACATAAGGAGGGAGGTAGAAAGCCTTATTATTCCAAGGCACTAGAAAGAGAGAAGGAGAAAGCAGTTAAAGAGGCACACAGGCCCAACAGAAATTAAACCATACATCCGGCCTAGGGCTCGTGATCATCCATTTCCATCCAACACACATAATCACATGATCCAATCACATAATTACAATATACCAATAATCCATGATTTCCAATCATAATAATCCAAAACAGAAAATAAATGATCATGTGCGCAACGTGTGAAAAATAAAAACACAAATATTGGTAATAATATTTTTCTCGTTTTAGGAAAACCTTTCCTCATTATTTTAAGTAAAATAACCCCGGGTTTCCAAATCCAATTTATTTTACTCCTAAAATAATGTCTTTAGGAATTTAGGCAAAATTGAACCCAAAAACGAATTTTCAGAATTAATTCAAAATTAAAACTGAAAAAGTAAATAAATAAATAAAATAAAATAAAATAATACTAGGTTTCAAGAAACCCTAGCTTCAGCAGCCACCGGCCGCCGCCACCGGCAGCAGCCGGCAGGCCGTGCGCGCAGGGCAGCAGGCCCAGCCTGCCGCCCCTGCGCGCGCGCAGGCCCTTTGCCTGCGTGCGCGCGCGCCTGGCCGGCAGCGCGCTGCGCGGCCTGGTGTTCCGGCAGGCCGTCGCGCGCGCAGGCTCCTCTGCCTCGCGCGCGCCAGCCTGCTGGTCGCCAGCCGCGTGCCTGCGCTGCGCGCAGTGCGCGCGCGCGCAGACGCGCACTAGGCACGCCCGCCGGGCGCGCGCGCGCAGACGCCTCCGTCTGCGTGCGCGCGCGCCTGGCAGCGCGCCTGGTGCCGTCCGCGCGCGGGCTCTCCGCCCGACAGCCTTCCGCGCGCGCGCGCGCGCAGACACCCTCATCTGCCCGCGCGCGCGGCTGGAGGCGCCCCCTAGCGCGCGCGTCCGCGCGCAGCAATCCTGGCTGCGCGCTTGCCCCTGCGCGACCGGCTGGGCGGGCGCGCGCAGGCTACCCTTGCCTGCGCGCGTCTGCCCTGCCGGCAGCGCTCGGCTGCGCGCGGCCAGCCTTCCCGGCTGGCCGGCTGTGGCGTTTCTCGTTTTCAGTTCAAATTTTCCCCCGTTTCCCAAGAAAAAACAGAAAAATACCAATATTCAAAATTTCACACGAATTAAAAGCAATAAAACAACATGCTTTAATAATCAAGAAAATCAAGATTCAATTTAAAACATGCTCAAAACACGTTTCATGCTTAAAACGCACATAAACCCTAGGCCTATACACCGAACCGGGCTCTGATACTACTGAAAGGAATTGTGGATCGTCCCGGGAAAAGCGCGAATGCGGAAGCGCGGTATAATTAAAAATAAATGCGGAATTTAAACATGCTTTTAAATTAAAACACGTTTCAAAGGGTGTGCCTTTGAAGTTTCCCGGCGCGTTCGGTGTATCTCATGAACGAATAACATAAAATAAATCATGGAGGCCATAGGGTTGGAAATTAAAGAGAGGACGAAAAATTAAAACGAGACCTACCCGTTGTCGTTTTCGTCTTCAACGGCTACAAGCGTTGTTCCCCGTTTTGCACCAAGATCTCGTCTTTGAGACCCTCTAAATCGTGACACACGATCCACCCACGTATCTTGCACGTCGTGCTTAGCAACGAACAAGTTTATGTTTTTGGAGTGGATGAATCAATAACACATTATGGATTAATGGTACTGATTCATCAAGTTCTTAATGTTCCAAGAACAAAAAGAACCAAGAAAATATTTCTTGGAGAGGGAGAGAGAATCGGACGAGAGAGAGAGGAGAGAGAATCCGTGTGTGTGTGTTGTAGTGTGTGTGTGTGTTGGAGTTTCATCATCCTTCAACTTGTAGGATGCTAGGGGTTTATATAGAAGAGGAGTTTAATCCTCTTTAAACTCCTCTTTTAAGAACTCTAATTTGACTAGGATTTTGACCTAGTCAAAGTCCTAGTCAAAGTAGTGTTTTGACCTAGTCAAAACAATCCTAGCCATCCATCTCTCCCATTGATCTCAACCGTTGATTTAATTTAATTTAACGGAATATTTAAAACCTATTTAAATATTTCCAAGAGGCTAAAATAAATATAAATATTATTTAAGCCCATTAAATAAATCCCTTTGATAAATCTAATTTATCAATTTAATTCCTTATATCTAATAGAAGGAATTATTTCTCCAAGAAAAAATAAAGGACCCGATTAAATCCAATTTAATCATTCCTTCACTCCAATATTTAATTCCTAATTAAATATCTAAATGTGTGTGGATAGTGTGTGACTCTTTAGGTTCACCTTTCAGCTAGACTTGGTCGGATTCCTAGAATCCTTCCGTTACCATGGGCGGTCATCTAGCAACGGTCCATGACACTAGAGACTAGGTGAAATATTCAGGGATGAACATTTAGGCTCTAACAGTACACTTGTCCTTCTGTCTTCGGTCTCATCACTTAGAGTCTAGGGCACGGAAAATGCAGGTACCCATTTTGGAGCTAAGTGTTGGTCTGTCCTCACTAAACGCCGCAAGGGAATCCTTCCCTTCTGTTCAGTCACTGTGGCCACAGTTTTAGGGACAAGACCTAGAGTATATATGAGACTCAACTGCCAAAACCTATTGACAGGAGACAGATCCTTTCTTGGAAACTACTGTCACTTTGCACACCAGAACTGCACTAGACATGGCTTATGACTACCAAAGAGAATTCTGGCAATCTCTCACCATACCTAAGATACAGCCCTGATGTACAGGTAAACTCAGCAATTCCTCAAGTCAAAGGACTTGACCTGTACCGTTGGAACCGGGAATACACGTCATACCTTGCTGACCATACTCAAGGTCCTCCGTAAGACGGTTCCCGCGAGTCACCTCAGTCAGCTACGTCCTAGCATGCTAACCCACTAACACTGCTTAGACGACCTCGTCACCCGTCGATGAAACACGACAGCAGGTGCTTTAGTGCAAGTCTCAAATGGAATCCCGGTACCCATTTTCGGGATTCCTTGACTTGGAGATTTCTGGACTGATTCGGGAAGACTGATTCCATGGACCTACCTCCAAGCGTAGTCCCAGTCCCCGAAATTGATTTCTCAGTCCGTGGGCTTTGTTTGCGTAGTGAACAGATATAGAAAACAGATATAAGTGAACACAAACAAAGTAATGCCAAAATGAAATACACTTCTTTATTCATTAATGATTTATCAAACACCTATAATTGTCTAGACATAGGTTACATATACCCGCCAAAATTGGCTTACATGGTCACCTATTCTAACAACGGGTTCTTAGACATATCTACATTAATGAAAATGTAAAGCAGAATTAGCAGATGATGGTAATATTATTGTTCAAGTTGAAGACTTGGTCTTTTTAGTCTTTAACCCTCCCACTATTTATTACGAAAGTCCGCCACTCTCAAGCGGAGTTTCGGGAAACCATTTCCTAGTGGGCTTGGGATCCACAAACGTAATCTCCATGCCCCGCTTTTACGATTCACATGAAGAAGACCTCGTGGGAGATATCCAATATCATTCTCATCCAATGAGATTCCCAATATATTTTGCCTCACCTATTCACATGGTCCCAAGGACTCAAGCGAACCATGTTACTCAGTGTTGGGCCCGACCCATCAACCAAATCATGCCTCAAAACTGTCGCCCCCCACAACTCGTGAGACAGGGAAACAGCGAGCGCAGTCTTTTTGTTCACAACAATAGTGCATCTTTCCCCTAGTCCAAGTGTGCCACGACACGTGAGACCACACTTGGGTAGTGGTAGCTTCCTCACCACATTGCTGTGGATGGAAGGCTCGGACAGACCAAAATACCATTTTGATCTAAGTCTATTCTGGGCCTAATATTTAATTTGGTCCAACTAAATGAGAGTTTGTGTATGACCGAGACCTCATCACATTATTGTGTTTTAGCATGCATAAATATCCATATTTAAAGCGATAAATAAATACGCCGCATGCAGAAAACATAGCATACCCCTGTTAGGATGATCACAAGCCCAACCTATGCGACCCACTGAGCCCGCAGTGAGTCTATGGTCTGTCTAGGGTGGTCCTAAATTATTACAATAATAATAAACCCATTGTCATTCCAATGAGCCTTGAAGTGCTTCTTGTTTCACGCCTTGATGCTCCTCCTTGGGGTCTCCGACTCCAATTGCTTGTTAAAAGTAAAAACCTCACCAATCCTATCTACTCTAATTACAACTAAAAGTAATACATTGGTAATAAAGAAAACAAGCCTTAACATCATGAAGCTGATAATACGGGAGATGATAGTCCCAAAAACAAGACACACGCAGGCCCCACCCAACAGAAAATAAATGATCATACATTCATCCATACATAAGGTCTAGGGCTTTTGTGATCATCCCATGTTGATTCCATCAACACACATAACATAATTATTCCAAATAATCATGCATAAATTCCAATGGATATTCCAAATACCCAAGTGATGTCCAACATCACAAAAGTATAAACATACAAATAATGAAAAATTCTAATTTCAAATTTAATGGACATTTTAAACAATGCATCCAATGCATGTATTGATCCCAAATTAATTAAGCAAATTTAATTCAAGAAATAATCCAATTATCACAAAATCAAACATGCAAAATTAACATATTTTCAGAATATCGTGCAGAAAATACAGAAAAATTGAATTTTCCGGAAAAAAAGTCGAAAAACGGCACAAAACGGCCCAGCCGTTGTGCTGGCCGGCCGCCCGCGCGCACAGGGCAGCGCGCGCGCGCGCTCTGTGCCGCGCGCATGGCGCGCGCGCAGGCGCCCGCTGCCGACCGATCCGAAATTTTTTTTTTTTTTTTTTTCCAAAACTGTTTCAGCACAATAGCATTTATATTATTCTGAAAATAAGCATGCAATTTTAGATCCAATCTAACAAAATTAAGCATGCCAAAAGTCCATTAAATCCGAACAATTGAATCATCATATTATTCATATATTTACGTAATCTAACATGCCAATAAAGCCATTTAAAAAAGCAAGTAGATCATGCCAAACACATAGATCTATGCCCCTTACATCGAACCGGGCTCTGATACCACTTGAAGGACAAGCGGATCCGCCCGGGAGTGCGAGCGGAAGCGAGAAAGCGTGGAAAGTGCGTAAATTTAAATCAAATTCAAAATACGCGAATCCCAAGGGGTGTACCCTTGGGTGCTCAACCGGGCGTTCGATGTAGGATGTGTAAATATTAAAACATATATTTAAGCACATAGGGCATAGATATATAAATGAAATCAATCAAAGCGTAATAAATCGTTACCTTTGATTGTTTAGCGTATGTTCCCGGCTACTTGCGTTGTTCCTTCTCCGGAATGCTCACGAAATCCAAACGTATGGATTCTCCAAAGGTGATCCACACCACACCGGAAGAAACTCACGTTCTTCTTGCTAGAAAAGAATGGGTTTAGAAGGAATCGGTTTAAGAGAAGAACACTATGAATTAGTGTTCTCTTAAACCTACTTTGTTCTTTTTCTTGATTCAAAATCAAGTGAAGAATACAAGTGTAAGAGAGGGAGAGAGCACGAAAATTGAGAGAGAGGAGAGGATTTTTGTCTTCTCTTTTTTCCTAGAAAAAGATGAATAATGAACCACTTATGCTTGGTGTTGTATATTCTAATATATATACATAATTAATGTGATTATTGGAATGTGTCTAGGTTCATCCAAGGATGTCTAGATTCATTCCAATCAATCACCATCAATTCTTCAATCAAGCCTACCAAAATTTATGGTATGATCAAATCATACCAAAAGGGAAGAGCTTGATTGGAGTTGATTTGTCTCTTTTCAAAAGAGACAAGTCAACATACCACCTAGCATGAAACATGGCTGATTTTGCTTCCTCCAAGGGAGCATGTCGGCTATGTTTAATTAAGGGAAGAAGTCCAACTTCTTCCTATTCCAAATTAGGAATTATTTTCTCCTCTCGGGTATAATTTAACGGACCGGGTTTTACCCTAATCCAATTACGACGAACCCAATATTAAATCCAATTTAATGTCCACTTAAATTATTCCCGTTGATCTTTTAATCCAATTAAAATATCCAACGTCTCAACATCTCAACTTTCCATATTTAATCGAAAATCCAATTTATCGATTAAATGAAAGCTCGATACAATATCGGCCCGTCCATCAAATGGACTTTCCCTTAAGTAATCAATTACTTATTTTATCCTTCGAGATTGACTCCAAGTCAATCTCTCAACCTCTTTGGTGATTTGTGTGTGACCCTTTAGGTTCACCCTCAGCTAGACTTGGGCCCGTGTCCCACAAGGGCCCGTTACCATGGGTGGCCGTCTAGCAACGGTCCATGGCACTAGAGACTAGGTGAATTGGCGTGAACATTTAGGCGCCGATTCCGTACGGGTACGATCCTTCCGTCTACCGTCTCCCGGCCTTAGTCTAGGATATGGAATTGGGCGTCGGTTCCCATCCTTGACTAGGCATCTATGCTTAATACTCGAGACGACATATGCTTCATTGCGTCGACACAGGAAACCATTCCCTGTTCGACCAACCCTTGTGGCCACAGTTTTAAACAGCATGAACGTGTCTCCGAGTGCATAGGAGATACCTCTGTAACATACTGACAGGGGACGGATCCTCTTCTTGGAATCCACCGTCCTCGCTACACATCCCGACTGCACTGGACAAGGCTTATAATGATCATCTTACAGAATGATCACCTCTCGCCAGATCCAAGATACAGCCGTCCTGTGCACGTGACTGCCATGATTCCTCAAGTCTGAGGATTACTACCGTACTATCGGAACCGGGGAAAAACCAATCATACCGACCAAGCCTCCAAGGCTTACATATGATGATCCCGGCGAGTCAGTCCAGTCGGCTCGACCCCAGTCGACCAACCCATCAAGATCGTATAGGCGTCCCATGCCTGTCGCCGATGAAACACGGCACTCATCCAATGAACACGACTCTTGACGCAAGTCTCAATAGGACTCTCGATGCCCTGTCTCGAGGTCCTCGACTTGGAACGTTTCAGACCCAACTCTTAATCAGTTGGTTTCATGACCACCATCCAATGCGTGGCCCAACTGCATGAGTTGTTATCCATGGTCTGTGGGCTTTGTTGCGATATAAGTTAAACACCGTTTTAACAAATGTAAGATGAGCGCAACAAAGAAGATACCATTGGTGACGAACACTCATCTTATTCATCACATAATAATATTACATTCACATCAAGTTGTCTGATAGGTTACAAATTGCCAAACCTATTGGCCGTCTGGTCACCTATTCCAACAAAAATAAAAGGTATAAGTATAGTATAGAACTAGAAACTACTAGCAACGAACTATACAGAGATATGCTACTAGAAAGAGTATACTACTATTTACTTACTATAGAGAAAAGAAAGACTACATATAAAAGTAAAAAGGTCATCCCTCTATTCCATTCCTTCTTGAATCCGAAATGGCCGGGGCGGGAGGCAAGTCTATTTGGGGGTGAGCTCTCCTGGTGCTTATATTATGTCTACTACTGAAGCCCCTTCCTTTTTTGGAGTACGGGGCTAATCGTAGACCATATAACCACTCGCTCACCCTACGTCAAAGGCCCGTTCGTGCCCCATACCCATAAGTCACTCATTCCGCTTCTCCGGGGGTCCCCGTACGGGGCGGGTACCAGTCCGATCCATGAACTCGAACTCACTATTTTTCCTTTATCGGAGATGGAAAGAAAGAAAAATATTACCTGTCGGTACAATAAGTTAGACTGAAAGGAGAGCTAAAATAGCAAAGAAGCAACGGATTGAGTGAACAGCTAGAAAGCCAACAAGCAAGGCCAAGGCCCAACGACCAGTAGGCCCAGAACGAAGTCACTCTACTAGCAATAACAAGTTACGGTAGGTTCGAAGACGCGAGACCAAAAAGAAAGACAGGAGCGACAGCAACGAAACCGATAGCAGCAGTCGAAGCTTGGTCTCGAATTGCCAGCAAAAAAACCGCCTTGGCCGAAAGCCTAGAAAGGAAAGAAGGTCAATGGTTTTGTGGACTTATGAGTATTCAGAGAAAGTAAATCCGCGGGATGGGAATAGATTTGGATTAGGGTTATCTACCGAACAGGAAATATAATACTAGTTGGTCTCACTCTTCTTATTCGTACGAATGAGTAATGTTATAAGGAATAAAGAATAATCGGATCATTCAATTCGATCTCTCAGCGCTGAGATGCCCGCTCCCGCTGCTCTTCGATCTCCAGAGAAAATCGAGTAACTCTAAAGAAAAGGGTCTTGATCAGAAAGAGGCTTGGGTCGAAGCTTGCTTGGGCTCTATCTAAGCTTGGAGAAGCAGTACTTTTCTTTTAGAAGAGGAGAATCTATTCCCTAGAGGCTCTTCTTAATCTAGAGATTCTTGTGGAGGGTACCGGTCCCTGCTGACGATAATTCCCTAATCAAGAAAAAGACAAGATAACCAGCCAGAAAACTTAATAGCGTATATAGAGTCGTTCATTTCTGGACCCAGCAATGCAATTTCACTCCTCTCGCAAACAAAGCTCGAGCATTTTTGCTCCTACAACCAAGCGGATCGGATATAACAATCAAAGGGGTGCGAGTTTTGTTGGCGCAGTTCCATCTCTTGCTTCTTAGGAGACAGACGGACGATTCTTCTTTCTTTGCCAGCTTCTCGCTCTTCGATCTTCAGAGAAGGAAGACTGAGTCAAAGTCAAGAAAGGGGCTGAGAGAGACTATTTCCGAACTTTCTATTACATAAATTCCCCAGGGGACCCCCTCCTAATAAAGCTAATAGGGCCAGAGCTCTTCCTACAAGTCCGGTACTAGGCTAAATCAACCCCGTCTGTCGCTATCGGTGTCGATTCCCTCCTTGGACTAGGCTATTCCATAGGGATTGGTTTTCCCGACTACTAGACGGAGACAAAGAAAGAAAACTGAGCATAAAGGCATGAATCATATCTTAGCTGCATATCAGGTCTTGGGAGTCAAGAAAAAATAAATAAGGGCACGGCCTAAACCAGCTATAAACTATTATTTCAAATTGGGGGTCAACAAGAAAATGGATTCAGAAACATATGTTCGTGCTCGTGCTGCGTTTGACCTTGGAAAGCTCCCTAAGGCTCTAGTAGACTAATAAGGGGAGCTCGCGGATAGCAGCGGGAGAGGAGTGAAGAACTAGCGCATAAGTAGTTGCGGTATAGGGCCAATGACGGGAGACGGGAAGAGGCTAGCTTAGACGAGACTGGTTATGGAATAGGGGGCTAGCTTAGACCGGGATGGATAGGGTAATATTCAACCCTGCCGGATTGCAGTTCCCCATCGGATAATGAGGCCTTCTTAGTTAGAGCTAATAGAGCTGATATTCAGTAATCAGGAGTTCAGTTCTCCACCGAATAATAGGACACGAGTGATCCCTAATCTTGATTCTCCTAATGGTGAGTGAAGTTACCACTAGCCTCGGAGGGTTAGTCAAATGATACCCGGCCTGAGAAGGGCTCGGGGAAGTAGGAGAAAAGGTCTGCTGTGGGCGTAGAAGGAGTGTTGAGATGATATGGTTTCAGGGCCTGAGGCAGGAAAAGGGCTCACTAATAAGGAAGAAAAAAAAGACAGAAATATAAGCCTAAGGCTAATAGCTCCCGTAGACTAGCATAATCTGACCAACTAAGGATGAAGTAAAGTCTTAGCTCTTTGCTCGCGCAAAGGTGGGGATTGACAGCTAATTCTGCTTTCGCTTCTCGTATCGCCTTCGATGCGTACCGTCCCAAATCTAACTCGATTTATTGCTTTCTCAACCGCGGATGGTTTCTAGTCGGTCCGTTGTCATAAGCAATACAAACACTCCGCTAGGAGAGCTGCCAAAGTACGTTCAGCCAATCTTCACTCGACAGCTCGAAAACGGAGAAGTAGTTTCTATTACATATTTTTGGCAATCTCTAGAAGACAGGGAAGAGGAGTGGTAAGGCCAAGAAATGAATTGAAACCCGAGTCAAGATCAATGCGTGAAAGAGCAAAGATTCTACATCACAGGGGTAGGCCCCAGGATATGAGACTTTCCGTTCTTTAATCAAGCCAGGATGCTTTCCATGAATTGCTCCAGCTCTGGTGCACACCAGTTCTCTCTAGAAAGAGAATTTTCACTGGGAAGCAAAGACCAGCTAAGAAAAGAGTGAGCTAATCAAGGTCGGGGCGGGTCTTTACCTAGCCTTCTCCTCTGCTCTGACTCCAGTTGATGTGCCTTCTCCAGTTTCAATGAAGAAAACTAGTTTAGGGGAATGTATTCCTCCAGGCGGAAACCCATTCCTTGTGCTCAAGTCAATTAATTAAACAAATAAGATTCAAAGAAGGAGATGAAAGAGCGGGTCTTATTGACCAAGGTAGAGGGATTTTCCAGCAGAGAGGGCAGTGACATATAAAGAATATTTCGGGTTAACACACTTTAGTTCATGGACTGGCGCTTATGAGGAGAAAAGGCTTTGGCAAGAGTTTCAAAAGAAAGACCGGGCCATGGACTGGACGAGGGAAGGGGGGATATGACTTGGAAGCTGCCTTTTCTTGTCAGCCCAATGAAGATGGCATGAATAGTTGGAGTTGGTGCTTCTCTATTCGAAAGTAAGAACAACTTCCATCTGACCGCTTTCATGCTTCCTGAATCCAGCCGGTGAATCTAATATGAATAGTACGCCAGGGGGAATTTGATCTTCAGGTAAGGTGCGTATTGTATCGGATAAAAGGCTGCGAATAGGCCTCCTCTCCACCTAGGCAAAGATAGGGCTAGAGGAGAGCACTGGAAAGATAGGACTTTCTGAACAAGCCTAAAGCTTGAATGAGACACCGGGCATCTATCTTCTTTTCTTTCACATTTCCCAAAAGTCATTCGATTGTTCGTGACGGGATGGACAAAGATGGGGGTAGGGACTCTTGATGTAAGGTAAGATGCTAGCAGTCTAACTCGGGAAAACAGATGAGCCGGAGTAGGTAGGCTTCTATCCGACAGGGTTTGATGGCTGATATCGGATAGGAAGAGAGAGATGACATTTCTAGTGAACCCAAGAAAAGAATGTAATCGAAGAGGCCAGCGAAAAGGCACTGAAAGGGAAGTAACTTGTCCACAAGCTTGATGTTAAAATAGTGGTCTTTTTTCTGTTTTGAGTTCCTAGAGTTCAGCTACTCGAGAGCAAATCAATGTTCATAAGGCAGGGACAGGGTATTCTATCAGGACTTGCAGACAACTTCCAATACCTTCCAGCAGAATGAAAAAGCTATGGAAGTTCTGGACTATCTTCATTGTAAAAAAGCTATCCTTTCTTGCGTCATCAACTTGATATCAGAATCGCGGAACGTACAGCTTGTGGTATGGACTTCATGCGGGATATTTCTGAGCTAGAATGCAAAATCAAAAGCCAGGTTTGTTTAACATCAAGACTCTGGCAGATCTTCCATCTAGCTGGGCTATCCTTCGCACAGTGAGGCGGACGAAGGACGGTGAAAGTAGTCTTTGAAAGCTATCTTTTGACTAAGCCTCCGCATATAGAAAAATGCCTATATCAATCTATTCCAAGACATATGGAATTCTACGATTAAGACATAGCCGTGTAGTCTCCGATCGGGTGAAGGAATGCTAGTGGGCAAGCTCTTCTCAAAAACAAAAGAAGAAAGGCCTATGGTTCAAAGCCCTATAGCGCTAGCCAGCAAGCATTAGATGAAGCCGATTGTTTCTATTTCACATAGCCCTTTCATGCTTCTTTGTACCATACTGAAGATGCTGCGGGCCTTCCTTTTATGGAAGGGCTTTGGCTTCCGCCATTGCTGTTAGAGGGTGTCTTTGTTTATGTAACTTCAATCTAATACCAAAGTACTGACACAAGCCCAGTCCAAAAAACCTTCTTTGGCCTTTGAGTCCTTGTCGTGCCCCGAGCCAAAAGGGAAGAAGAATAAGCGGTAATCCGTGGAAAGAATATGTAGTTGTCGGAGATGCTTTGTTGTGCTTGTCTGATTGGGAATTGGCGGATTGGGAAAGAGATCTGATAGTTCCAACTTCGATAGGTCCTACTTCCTGAAAGATTGTGGATCGTCCCAGGAGATAGCGCGAATGCGGAAGCGCGGTATAAAATTAAATAACAAAAATTAAACATGCTTTTCGTAAATTAAAGAACACGTTCAAGGGGTGTGCCCTTGAAATTCCCGGGCGTTCGGTGTATCTCATGAATTAAAAGCATAGAAAAGAATCATGAAGGCCATAGGATTAAAAATAAAAGAGGGACGAAAAAATAAATCGGAACCTACCGATTGTCGTTTTCGACTTCTAACCGGTCCTCACGTTGTTCCCCCATTTGCACCAACTCTCGTATATGAGACTCTCCAAATTGTGACACACAATCCACCCACGTATCTTGCACGTCGTGCTAGCGAACGAACAAGTATATTGGAGAGAATGGATCATTCACACGTTATTAGGTTAACGGGATTAATCCTCCTATGTTCAATTGTTCCAAGAACAAAAGAACAAGAAAGCAATAATCTTGAGAGAGAGAGAGAGAGAGAGAGAGAGGGCGGACGAGATGGGAGAGAGAGAGATCCGAGTTGTAGTGTGTGTGTGTATGTTGGAGTTTCATCATCTCTCTTATTGTGATGGGCTAGGACTATATGTAGAGGAGGAGCTTAATCCTCTTCAAACTCCAACTCTAAAGAAGACTATTTTGACTAGGACTTTGACTAGGTCAAAATCCTAGTCAAAGTAGTAATTTGACCAAGTCAAATAAATCCTAGCCATCCATCTCTCCTTTTAATCTCAACCATTAATTTAATTTAATGGAATATTTAAAACCTATTTAAATATTCCAAAGGGCAATAAATAAATATAATAAATATAAATATTTATTCTAGGCCCATTGAATTAATTTTCGAATACATCTAATTTATTAGATTAATTCCTTTTATCTAATAAAAGGAATTAACTCTTTCCAAGAAAATTAAGGACCCGATTAAATCCAATTTAATCATTCCATTTCTCCAAATATTTAATTCTAAATTAAATACTTAATGTGTGTGGATTATGTGTGACTCTTTAGGTTCACCTTTCAGCTAGATTTGGTCGAATTCCTAGAATCCGCCCGTTACCATAGGTGGCCATCTAGCAACGGTCCATGGCACTAGAGACTAGGTGAATATTCGGGGATGAAAATTTAGGCTATAATAGTACACTTGTCCTTTCGTCTATGGTCTCACCACTTCAGGGTCTAGGGCACGGAAAATGCAGGTACCCATTTTGGACCTAAGTGTCGGTCTGTCCTTACTAAACGCTGCAAGGGAAACCTTCCCTTCTGTTCAGTTACTGTGGCCACAGATTTTAGGGACAAGACACAGAGCATATGTGAGACTCAACTGTCAATGCCTTTGACAGGAGACAGATCCTTTCTTGGAAACTACTGTCACTCTGTACACCGGAGGTGCACTAGACATGGCTTATGACTACTCAAGTGCATCTTGGCAATCTCTCACCATATCTAAGATACAGCCTTGATATACAGGTAAACTCAGCAGTTCCTCAAGTCAAAGGACTTAACCTGTACTGTTGGAACCGGGGAGCACACGTCATACCTAGCCGACCCTACTCAAGGTTCCTCCGTAAGACGGTTCTCGCGAGTCACCTCAGTCAGCTGCTCTCTAGCAGGCTAACCCACGAACACTGCTTAGACGACCTTCGTCACCCGTCTATGAAATACGACAGCAGATGCTTAGTGCAAGTGTCAAGGGGAATCTCGGTACCAATTTTCGAGATTCCTTGACTTGGAGATTTTCGTACTGGTTCGGAGGACTGATTTCATGGACCTACCTCCAAGCGTAGTCCCAGTCCCCGAAATACGTTTTCAGTCTGTGGGCTTTGTTTGCGTAGTGAACAGATATGTATAAGCAGATAAAGTGAACACAAACAAAGTAATGTCAAATGAATTTCACTTCTTTATTCATTAACAATATATCAAATCCTTGAAATTGTCTAGACATAGATTACATTTTGCCTGTCAAGATTGGCTACATGGTCACCTATTCTAACACTTCCACCAAAGCAGGCTTGGCATGACGCCCATTGTCACTTCCTTTTCAGTTTATGCGCAAGGGTTCCAAACCTTTCAAAAGAATCCGACGCGGAAAGGGTCACTCAAGCAAAAGAAAGGCCCACAGCCTATTCGAAATCAAAAACACCTGCCAGGAACTTTATAAGAAGGACCTAGACCTAAAAAAGGCCTGAGACTGACTTCCTTCAAAAGAGGGAGATAAGTTATGTAGGCTGTGGCCGTTCAAGAAATGTAGCGGTTGCTTCACCAAAGCCGGCCAAAGAATTGATTAGTAGTATGCCTGATATTGTAAATGGTATTTAATCTAGTAGAAAGTCTTATTCATTAGTAGAAAGAGTCCCTGTGCTAAATGAAGAGAAGTAAATAAGAAAAGGATAAAGAAGCATTCCCTGGGAGGCTAAGCCAGAAATAAAGAGAGTGTTAAAAGGCTACGCACCTTGGTGCAGAACGAGGATTGGGATAAGTTTAACCCGTTCTCTTTAGTTCTTAAGCCGAATATCTGTCCTGAGTGGCTAACTATTAAATATGAAAGGAGAAAAGTCTTACCCCTTTTGGGTACTTGACTACTCAAAGCATCTCTCCAGAAATGGTAGAATAAAATGCTATTGACCTTGGGTTATTTCACTCATAAAGAAATTCCCTGGAGCCAGGTCCTTATTCTTTAATTTTAAAGCCTTCACCTCTGGTGAGGGTGTGGGATCAATCCGCTAATTAGGCTCTCAAGTACGAGATGCCGCTTTCGCTACACTGACTTCTAGTAGGAAAATACTATAGTCGCAAGAGAATTATTCTTCTTCTGCGGAGAAGATCACATCGCTTATTCTTTCAACGGCAATAGCAGCAGATTACTCCAAGCAGCAAATAGTCGGCTTAGTCTTATATTATTTGATATGACACTCAATGTAGTCACCCCCTTGAGAGCTAGTTCCTTCCCTTACTAGTGTTGCAATCAGGCTTGGCACCTTCCCTTCCTCCTTTTCTTCTGTGCGTGGATATATTTTAACCTACTCATAGATTGAAAGCTTACTCCTTGCCCTAAGCCAGTTTTTAATCAGACTTGAAAACTTTAAAAGATTTAGCAACTTCAGGGTCTTATCTTGAAAGGCAGACTAAAAAGAAAGACTCACTTCATTTATCCCCAGGACTTGTAACCGCACCGCCTACTCTTACTGTTTGAGTTCCGACTGCCCTGAACCCGTAACTGCTTTTACGGAAAGAAGAATAAGAAATGAAGGTGAGAGAAAGTAGAATTGACAATCTTTCCTAAGGGAAAAGAAGGGAGATTTTTTAATAAAAGTTTCGCTTCGCTCTCAACCGCTACCACTCGCCGGAAAGTAGGTTTATTATGAGCTTGCTTGCCGACAATTTGATCAGCGACACTTGTACCTCCCGCTTGCCAAAAAGCTATAGTCAACTGAACTTTCACTTGCCTGACTTCTTTCACTTCGCTCAAGGCTAGCAAAGGGGGCTAACCTTCGAGTAGAGGCGAGGAGCACCTATATATAAGAATAAGATAATTGGCTAGATTATCCAGTAAAAAGGCATTCTTCTTTAGTCTCAACAGCTTCTCAAAGAGCTTATGAGACTAGTGAAAGAATTTCATTGCCTTGCTTTATCAGCAAGAAAACTCCTTCGCTCCTCTCCTTATCAGTCGAGCTCAATTACATCGATCCTAATGCGCAACGGCTTTTGCGCTAGCGCGCTCATCCCTTGCTTGTTCCCTCATTCAAAACTTAAAATTCTTTCTATCGACCGATCTAAGCACCCGAAAACCTTACCGGATTCCATGGTTCATGCCAGTAGCCGAGGAATCGGTTATAGCCCCAGATAGATATCCGGATAGCCATTGTAGCAAAGAGTTTGCAGCATTAATTGATCGAGGTTGATTTCTCATTCATTTGTATCTGTCCGAAGAATCTTCCCCAGCCAATGGAGCTTATTCATGATCGACCCGCCTACTTAGTTCGGCCTTGATGAGCCTATTTGTTTATAACTCTAGCTAACTTCTTCTTCTTTTTCTGTTTAACCTGACATGCATTTCAGGACACTTTCCTATTTGCAGTTTGGTGTAATGGGTAGGTAATCCTAGATGTTTCCTGAAACTCCTGATTACCAGTTAGTTATGGCCGAGATAGAAAGATTTCTCAGTCAGATGCGGATCCGTCTTGCTTCGATCAGATTTAACAAGCAAGCCATTTGTTAGAACATAGGTACACTACGATTTTCCAATAGGATGTTAGTTCACTGTAATAATTCATATTAGGGGGGTTTAAAGGAGAGAGGTTCAATTGACATCATTCACGGATCAGATAGGCTGAAGCTTTTCATGCGCGATTAGAAAGCTCATCAAAAGTCTATTCATGCCATTGATGGTAGTCAACTCATTCATTCTCCAATTCAACATATCATTTTGTGCGACTCATACAAACTCTGCTTACCTACCCGCTGTAGCTTCTATTCCTATCGGTCTCGAGGTCAGAACCCCAACAATCTCTTTCTCTCTCTCTTTTGATTAATATGTTCAGTAGCCGTTATCAAAAGATTGGATTGCCACATGCGGTACAACTTAGTTAGGGTCTGCTTGGAGTTCCGGTTGACTTTTCAGGCATAAGAGCTAGCTCGACCATCCATCGGAATAGGAGCGTAATTCTTTTTTTCTGAGATAGAAAGCTTTTTTAATCTGCAATTGGGGACCAAGCCATAGCTTTCTAGGCGTTCATACACTCAAGCAAGCCTTTCTATTAACCATTGGGCTCGAGAATGGGGTGCTGCATTTTCATTTTTAGAGGGGGCTTTGGTAGTCAACTGTTAAGGCTCTTTGTCTTTCATCTGCTAGGTTGAGGGACGTAGTGGATAGAAGACTTGAGTAGCTAAATTGAATGAGGGACCTAGCTTGCTTTTTTATAACCTTCGAGGCTTTGAGATGTAGTTGACTTGAAGCCTAAACTAGCTTTCCTTCGATTCTCTTGTTTTAGGCGACAGGTTGCGGTGAGACAGGAGGGAGGGAATAAGGAAATTGAACGGCACGGATTTCATAAGATAGGTGTAGAGGAGTATGGCAAAGCGATAGGAAAAAAAGGGCCTTTCTTTCGGCTATGTTTACTTTGTCATCAAGGGGCGGAGTGAAGTAACTAGGCGGAGATGCAGGATCATTGTAAGTAATTTCTCGTAGAATAGAATCTTATCATTTTTAGAGAGTCTGAATTACACTTTGTTCAAGTCCGAGGTCGTGTCTCCTTAGCTAGGGCGCCGAAGTTAGTAAATCACGAATACGAGTTATACTGGACCTTTACGAAGGTCATGCTTTATTTTGAGGCTCAAGCTTTCTAGTAGCTTTGACTAACACGAGTCTTTGTAACCGAAAAAGTATACATGCCCTAGGGTGGAGTAGTAAGTGAAGGACAAGCGGATCCGCCCGGGAGCGCGAGCGGAAGCGAGAAAGGCGAGATAAGTGCGTAAATTTAGATCAAATTCAAAATACGCGAATCCCAAGGGGTGTACCCTTGGGTGCTCAACCGGGCGTTCGATGTAGGATGTGTAAATATTAAACCATATATTTAAAACACATAGGGCATAGATATACAAATGAAATCAATCAAAGCGTAATAAACCGTTACCTTTGATTGTTTTAGCGTATGCTCCCGGCTACTAGCGTTGTTCCTTCTCCGGAATGCTCACGAAAATCCAAATGTATGGATTCTCCAAAGGTGATCCACACCACACCGGAAGAAACTCACGTTCTTCTTGCTAGAAAAGAACGGGTTTAGAAGGAATCGGTTTAAGAGAAGAACACTATGAATTAGTGTTCTCTTAAACCTACTTTGTTCTTCTTCTTGATTCAAAATCAAGTGAAGAACACAAGTGTAAGAGAGGGAGGGTGCACGAAATTTCGAGAGAGAGGAGAGGATTTTTGTCTTCTCTTTTTCCTAGAAAAAGATGAATAATGAATCACTTATGCTTGGTGTTGTATATTCTAATATATATACATAATTAATGTGATTATTGGAATGTGTCTAGGTTCATCCAAGGATGTCTAGATTCATTCCAATCAATCACCATCAATTCTTCAATCAAGCCTACCAAAATTTATGGTATGATCAAATCATACCAAAAGGGAAGAGCTTGATTGGAGTTGATTTGTCTCTTTCCAAAAGAGACAAGTCAACATATCACCTAGCATGCAACATGGCTGATTTTGCTTCCTCCAAGGGAGCATGTCGGCTATGTTTAATTAAGGGAAGAAGTCCAACTTCTTCCTATTCCAAATTAGGAATTATTTCTCCTCTCGGGTATAATTTAATGGACCGGGTTTTATCGTAATCCAATTACGACGAACCCAATATTAAATCCAATTTAATGTCCACTTAAATTATTCCCGTTGATCTTTTAATCCAATTAAAAGATCCAACGTCTCAACATCTCAACTTTCCATATTTAATCGAAAATCCAATTTACCGATTAAATGAAAGCCCGATACAATATCGGCCCGTCCATCCAATGGACTTTCCCTTAAGTAATCCAATTACTTATTTTATCCTTCGAGATTGACTCCAAGTCGATCTCTCAACCTCCTCGGTGATTTGTGTGTGACCCTTTAGGTTCACCCTCAGGTAGACTTGGGCCCGTGTCCCACAAGGGCCCGTTACCATGGGTGGCCGTCTAGCGACGGTCCATGGCACTAGAGACTAGGTGAATTAACGTGAACATTTAGGCGCCGATTCCGTACGGGTACGATCCTTCCGTCTACCGTCTCCCGGCCTTAGTCTAGGGTATGGAATTAGGCGTCGGTTCCCATCCTTGACTAGGCATCTATGCTTAATACTCGAGACCACGTATGCTTCATTGTGTCGACACAGGAAACCATTCCCTATTCGACCAAACCACTGTGGCCACAGCTTCAAACAGCATGAACGTGTCTCCGAGTGCATAGGAGATACCTCTGTCACATACTGACAGGGGACGGATCCTCTTCTTGGAATCCACCGTCCTCGCTACACATTCTGACTGCACTGGACAAGGCTTATGATAATCATCTTACAGAATGATTACCTCTCGCCAGATCCAAGATACAGCCGTCCTGTGCACGCGACTGCCATGATCCCTCAAGTCTGAGGATTACTCCCGTACTATCGGAACTGGGGAAAATCAATCATACCGACCAAGCCTCCAAGGCTTCCATATGATGATCCCCGCGAGTCAGTCCAGTCGGCTCGACCCAGTCGACCAACCCATCAAGATCGTGTAGGCGTCCCACGCCTGTCGCCGATGAAACACGGCACTCATCTAATGAACACGACTCTTGACGCAAGTCTCAATAGGACTCTCGATGCCCTGTCTCGAGGTCCTCGACTTGGAACGTTTAAGACCCAACTCTTAATCAGTTTGTTTCATGACCACCATCCAATACGTGGCCCAACTGCACGAGTTGTTATCCATGGTCTGTGGGCTTTGTTGCGATATAAGTTAAACACCATTTTAACAAATGTAAGATGAGCGCAACAAAGAAGGTACCATTGGTGACGAACACTCATCTTATTCATCACATAATAATATTACATTCACATCAAGTTGTCGGATAGGTTACAAATAGCCAAACCTATTGGCTTTCTGGTCACATATTCCAACAGTAAGCTCTTGAGATCTTATCCGGTTTGGAGGTTGTTCTGCGTTTGCATAGTTCAAAGCTTCCTCCCTGTATACAAAGCCGCATCGAAGCACAACTTTCCAAGCTTGGTATGGAATAGGATCTGGTCATGCGATCTCCGATCCAAGCGCTTTAGTAGATTGCTGGACCAAGGTGCGTAGCCTTTTAACATAACAGAAGGTAGCCACGTAGCGGTAAGAAGACTTTTCCGTCTCAACAGTGGATTGCGCATAGCCCAAGGAATAGGAAAAGCGGGGATCGAAATAATGGAAGAGCGCTTATAGATAGATGTGAAGGCTTGGCTTACAAGCAAGGAAAAGGCAAGGATAGAGGTGAATGAAACTTCGCAGCTCCCCTTCTTGAACAACCAAGGCACAGCTTGAAAAGCAAAGGCTAGAATAGCATATAGAAATAGGCGACCTTCCTTGCATCAATTGGCACTATCAAGTCGGAATCAACAACAAGAGGAAAGGAATCAATCCCAAAGCTTTCTATTCTTTCATAAGTAGAGGTCGGGGGCGGAAGTCTTTAGGAACAGTCCATTCGAGTTAGTTTTCTTCCATAGTAGCGATCCATAGACGAGCGAGTAAGTTTCATACGAGGAAAGGGAATTAGACCCTTAGGCGTGGATATGTCGTTTGGCTAGAACTTTTCGGGGTTCTCAGAGGTCTTGATTGAATATGTCGAAATAGGCTTTCCATAAGGCCCTTCATATGGCTTGTAGTTCAAGACTAGCAGTACTACATTTCATACCAAGCGTAAGAGCTACCGAGGGGGGACTCTTTTTTCTATTTATAAGGGAAGCCCAGAAACCAACAAGCGAATAAGGTCCCTTCATTTCCATCCAGTCTTAAAGTGAGCCCATCCAATTGTAAAGCTAAGCGCATGCATTTATTTCGAATGCTAAAGTAAGACTTGACAGTTCGAATTATCTTTCTGCTTTCGAGCTTGTCCCTTACAGATCCAGTAGTTGTAGTCCCCTTCGATGGAGGAGTTCTAGCTGTGGGTTCAGCCAGTACCTGTTAAAGGCCTATTGATTCAGTTGGAGTGTAAGAATCTTCGGGCTTTCCAATGAAAGAAAGTAGTTTATATCTATCTAGTTGCTAGTTGCTTTACAGCAGCTAATAGCACCTATGCGAACAGTCCAAAGAACCAAAAGACAGCAAAGAAAGCTACTACTGCACCGGAGGGACGAACTTCTCTATCTTGATAGAGGTCTCACATGGACTGAATTACTTCGACTTTCATCTTGAAGAAGGTGTTCAGTTATCAGAGTCAATTCCCTTTACCATAGTCTCTCTCTCTTTTAAGGTAGAGTCATTTCCGTCTAGATGGATGTTTCCTTCTATCTATTTAGATCGTACCCAGTCTAAGTTTTAGTATTCATAAAGGTGCAGTTCGCTTATTCCCATTGATTGAGTAGTTGATAGGACCTCTCTTGGTGGAAGTGAGTAATACTTGACTAGGGGTAACATCTTCCTTACTTCACCAAGGAGAGTTTGGCGTTGATTTTCAATAGCTTGAGCAAAATGGGTTTCTTGCCTAGACAAACATTTCTTCCATCATTTGTTGGATATCGGCTAGATTAGCCATGGTTTGTTGAATCTGTATGGGAAATAGGAAATAAAAATACATTAGATTTGCGAAAAGGGAGATAAGATTTGGCAAAAGGACAACAAGAAAGAAGAGAAAAGAAAGGAATTGACAAATAATAGTACAAGATTTCTTCCTTCATTCTTCATAGCAAGCGCAGAGTCACTTCGTACCTTGCTTCTTTTCTGCTTTCTCGTTTGCTATGTAAGATAGGCATATAGACTGGGCTCTTGTCGAGCTTGCCTACGTATCTTCCTAGCTTGGATAGGATCAAGTCATTCGTAATTCGCAAAGGATTAAATCCAGCCCCAAGCGTACCTGGACCTGTTTACCGGATCCTTAGATTAGAGGTTGCCACCTTGAAAGGTGTATCGAAGGTAATATCGGTTGTATCTGAATGCCACCTTCATTCACTAGATTGAAAGCAACCCTCTAAAAGAAATGGGAAAGCCCACTAACCCCCTTTTCCCGAAGGGGGGGCCTCGTTGTCGCCTTCGGCTTCAACTACTATTGCTTGTGGGAAGAGATAGTCAATGGTATGCTTTCATCCCTTGATCCACTGTAGTCAAAGCATGCTCAGTCTCCCTCTTCCTTAGTCGAAAAAGGACGTCAAGCAAGCAAGGGTAGAGGATGGGACCTCAGTCTTCTCCGCTTGAGAGTCCTTTCCTACCTTTGGTTGGTTTGCCTTACGTGGTTCAGTGTCATATTATAACAAGCTCAATCTCTCTTTATCCGGAGTTCGAAGAGAGAGTCTCCCAAAGTCGTTCGCTTCTCTTCTTGGATCTCCTTCAGATAATGTAGCCATACCCCTCTCGTGGCATACGAGTGAGGTGGCTTTCTTTTTTATTTTTTAAGGGAAACTTGCTGCTCAAAATGGAAAGGGATGTGGCGTTCTGGGATTTCCACTTTTTATCACGGGCCCTACCTATACCTATTCTCTATTCAATTCTACGAAATTCTTCTTTTCTTTATTCTGAGGGAACAAGTAAGGGATGAGCGTGCTAGCGCGAAAGCCGTTGCGCGTTAGGATCAATGTAATTGAGCTCGACTGATAAGGAGAGGAGCGAAGGAGTTTTCTCTTTAGGAGCTGCGTTTTAAAAAATCTAAATCAGTCTTCTTCTGCTGCCTTTTTAGCTCTATTCCCCCTTTCTTCCGGTTTGATCAAGGACATGTTTTGACCGAGTCTAATGCTAGTTCTAGCACCAATTTTCTTTTTGTTACCTTGTCCCTAGTGGGATGCTTCATTGATAGTCAAAGCACGACTTTCTCAAAGTAAATTTCCTATTGTGTGTCAAGCCCCTCTCCTAGTGAAAAGAATGCGTAGATCGTCCCGGGAAATTGCGCGAATGCGGAAGCGCGGTATAAAATAAAATACGAAATTTAAAACATGCTTTTAAAATTAAAGAACACGTTTCAAAGGGTGTGCCCTTGAAATTTCCCGGGTGTTCGGTGTATCTCATGAATAAACAACATACAATAATCATGGAGGCCATAGGGTTGAAAATTAAAAGAGACGAAAATATTAAAACGAGACCTACCCGTTGTCGTTTTCGTCTTCAACGGCTACACGCGTTGTTTCCCGTTTTGCACCAAGATCTCGTTCTTGAGACCCTCCAAATCGTGACACACGATCCACCCACGTATCTTGAACGTCGTGCTAGCAACGAGCAAGTATAATTTTGTTGGAGTGGATGAATCAACAGCATGTTATGAATTAACGGTATTGATTCATCAATGTTCTAATATTCTGAGAACAAGAGAACAAGAAAAGATGTTTTCTTGGAGAGAGAGAGAGGGGACGAGAGGGAGAGAAAACGAGAGAGGGAGTGTGTTGTGTGTGTGTTAGAATTTCAAGAATCATCATCCTTCAAAAGGTGCAAGGCTAGGGGTTTATATAGAGGAGGAGTTTAATCCTCTTTAAACTCCAACTCTTTAGAAGCTTAATTTGACTAGGATTTTGACCTACTCAAAGTCCTAGTCAAAGTAGAATTTGACCTTGTCAAATTCAATCCTAGCCTTTCATCTCTCCCATTAAATCTCAACTTAATTTAATTTAATGGAATATTTAAATCCTATTAAATATTCCAAAAGGCCAAATAAATATAGTAAATGAATATTAATATTTATTCTAGGCCCATTAAATTAATTCCCTTAATAAATCCAATTTATTAATTTAATTCCCTTTATCAAATAGAAGGAATTAATTCTCGAAGAAAATATAGGACCCGATTAAATCCAATTTAATCATTCCTTTACTCCAACATTTAATTCCAAATTAAATACTGAGTGTGTGTGGATAGTGTGTGACTCTTTAGGTTCACCTTTCAGCTAGACTTGGTCGGATTCCTAGAATCCATCCGTTACCATGGGTGGCCATCTAGCAACGGTCCATGGCACTATAGACTAGGTGAAATATTCGGGGATGAACATTTAGGCTCTAACAGTACACTTGTCCTTCTGTCTTCGGTCTCATCACTTAGGGCCTAGGGCACGAAAAAATGCAGGTACCCATTTTGGACCTAATTGTCGGTCTGTCCTTACTAAACGCCGCAAGGGAAACCTTCCCTTCTGTTCAGTTACTGTGGCCACAGATTATAGGGACAAACCACATAGCATACGTGAGACTCAACTGTCAATGCCTTTTGACAGGAGACAAATCCTTTATTGGAAACTACTGTCACTCTGTACACCAGAGCTGCACTAGACATGGCTTATGACTACTCAAGAGTATTTTGGCAATCTCTCACCATACCTAAGATACAGACCTAATGTACAGGTCAACTCAGCAGTTCCTCAAGTCAAAGGACTTGACCTGTACCGTTGGAACCGGGAATACGCGTCATACCTTGCAGACCATACTCAAGGTCCTCCATAAGACGGTTCCCGCGAGTCACCTCAGTTAGCTGCTTCCTAGCATGCTAACCCACTAACACTGCTTAGACGATCTTGTCATCCGTCGATGAAATACGACAGCAGATGTTTAGTGCAAGTCTCAAGGGGAATCTCGGTACCCATTTTTGAGATTCCTTGACTTGGAGATTTCCGGACTGGTTCGGTAAGACTGATTTCATGGACCTACCTCCAAGCGTAGTCCCAGTCCCCGAAATCGATTCTCAGTCTGTGGGCTTTGTTTGCGTAGTGAATAGATATGTACTAGCAGATATAAGTGAACGTAAACAAAGTGTTGCCATATGAATTTCACTTCTTTATTCATAAACGTTTTTATCAAACACCTGAAATTGTCTAGACATAGGTTACATATTCCCGCCAAAATTGGCTTACATGGTCACCTATTCTAACAATCTCCCACTTGACCTTTAAAGCCAATCACCCATATGTCTAATCCCCATCTTCTCAAGATGTTGCGTATGAGCGCTCTGCGACATAGGCTTTGTCAACGGATCTGCTGTGTTGTCTGCTGAGTTGACTCGGTCCGTCCGAACATCACCTCTTCCTACCATTTCTCTAAGAAGATGGTAGCGTCTAAGAATGTGTTTGGAACGGTGATGAGAGCTCGGTTCCTTTGCTTGCACTATTGCACCGTTGTTATCACAGAAGATGACAACAGGCTCGGCGATGCTAGGCACCACACCCAACTCTTGGATGTAGTTTCTCATCCAAACCGATTCCTTAGCAGCTTCTGAAGCTGCTATGTCTTCAGCCTCTGTAGTGGAGTCAGCAGTGGTTGCTTGCTTGGAACTTTTCCAAGCCACTACTCCTCCATTGAGCTTGAATACGTAACCGATTGAGACTTGGCATCATCGTCATCAGACTGGAAGCTAGCGTCGCTAAAGCCTTCCAGGATCAGCTCTCCATTGCCATAGACTAAGAACATTTCCTTAGTCCTCCTTAGGTACTTAAGGATGCCCTTAACAACATTCCAATGTGCCTCTCCCACACAGGACTAATATCTGCTTATTACGCTTAAAGCGTACGCAATGTCAGGCCTGGTGCAGTGGACCGCATATTGGATGCTACCTACGGCAGAAGCATAGGGGATAACTTTCATCCTTTCAAGTTCCTCATCAGTCTGTGGGGACTGTTTCTTGGACAACTTGATCCCATGCCTCATGGGAAGGAATCCTCGTTTGGAGTTGTCCATTCGATATCTCTTTAGGACTTTCTCCATATACGAGTTTTGGGTGAGCCTTAGCATCCTTTTAGATCTGTCCCTGACAATCTGGATGCCTAGGATGTAGGAGGCTTCACCCAAGTCCTTCATGGAAAACTGGGTTGACAACCATGCTTTTGTGTTTCCTAACATTCTAACGTCATTACCAATGAGTAGAATGTCATCCACATAAAGCACTAGGAACACTATTGAGCTCCCACTGACCTTCTTGTATACACAAGGGTCGGATTCGTTCTTGATGAAGTCATAACCCCGTATTACTTCATCAAATCGAATGTTCCAACTTCGGGATGCTTGTTTGAGGCCATTGAAGGACAAGCGGATCCGCCCGGGAGCGCGAGCGGAAGCGAGAAAGGCGAGAAAGTGCGTAAATTTAAATAAAATTCAAAATACGCGAATCCCAAGGGTGTACCCTTGGGTGCTCAACCGGGCGTTCGATGTAGGATGTGTAAATATTAAAACATATATTTAAAACCCATAGGGCATAGATATATAAAGGGAATCAATCAAAGCGTAATAAACCGTTACCTTTGATTGTTTAGCGTATGCTCCCGGCTACTAGCGTTGTTCCTTCTCCGGAATGCTCACGAAATCCAAACGTATGGATTCTCCAAAGGTGATCCACACCACACCGGAAGAAACACACGTTCTTCTTGCTAGAAAAGAACGGGTTTAGGAAGGAATCGGTTTAAGAGAAGAACACTATGAATTAGTGTTCTCTTAAACTTACTTTGTTCTTCTTCTTGATTCAAAATCAAGTGAAGAACACAAGTGTAAGAGAGGGAGGGAGCACGAAAATTGAGAGAGAGGAGAGGATTTTTGTCTTCTCTTTTTCCTAGAAAAAGATGAATAATGAATCACTTATGCTAGGTGTTGTATATTCTAATATATATACATAATTAATGTGATTATTGGAATGTGTCTAGGTTCATCCAAGGATGTCTAGATTCATTCCAATCAATCACCATCAATTCTTCAATGAAGCCTACCAAAATTTATGGTATGATCAAATCATACCAAAAGGGAAGAGCTTGATTGGAGTTGATTTGTCTCTTTTCAAAAGAGACAAGTCAACATACCACCTAGCATGAAACATGGCTGATTTTGCTTCCTCCAAGGGAGCATGTCGGCTATGTTTAATTAAGGGAAGAAGTCCAACTTCTTCCTATTCCAAATTAGGAATTATTTTCTCCTCTCGGGTATAATTTAACGGACCGGGTTTTATCGTAATCCAATTACGACGAACCCAATATTAAATCCAATTTAATGTCCACTTAAATTATTCCCGTTGATCTTTTAATCCAATTAAAAGATCCAACGTCTCAACATCTCAACTTTCCATATTTAATCGAAAATCCAATTTACCGATTAAATGAAAGCCCGATATAATATCGGCCCGTCCATCCAATGGACTTTCCCTTAAGTAATCCAATTACTTATTTTATCCTTCGAGATTGACTCCAAGTTGATCTCTCAACCTCCTCGGTGATTTGTGTGTGACCCTTTAGGTTCACCCTCAGCTAGACTTGGCCCGTGTCCCACAAGGGCCCATTACATGGGTGGCCGTCTAGCAACGGTCCATGGCACTAGAGACTAGGTGAATTGGCGTGAACATTTAGCGCCGATTCCGTACGGGTACGATCCTTCCGTCTACCGTCTCCCGGCCTTAGTCTAGGGTATGGAATTGGGCATTGGTTCCCATCCTTGACTAGGCATCTATGCTTAATACTCGAGACCACGTATGCTTCATTGCGTCTACACAGGAAACCATTCCCTGTTCGACCAACCACTGTGGCCACAGCTTCAAACAGCATGAACGTGTCTCCGAGTGCATAGGAGATACCTCTGTCACATACTGACAGGGGACGGATCCTTTCTTGGAATCCACCGTCCTCGCTACACATTCCGACTGCACTGGACAAGGCTTATAATGATCATCTTACAGAATGATCACCTCTCGCCAGATCCAAGATACAGCCGTCCTGTACACGTGACTGCCATGATTCCTCAAGTCTGAGGATTACTCCAGTACTATCGGAACCGGGGAATCTAATCATACCGACCAAGCCTCCAAGGCTTCCATATGATGATCCCAGCGAGTCAGTCCAGTCGGCTCGACCCCAGTCGACCAAACCATCAAGATCGTGTAGGCGTTCCACGCCTGTCGCCGATGAAACACGGCACTCATCCAATGAACACGACTCTTGACGCAAGTCTCAATAGGACTCTCGATGCCCTGTCTCGAGGTCCTCGACTTGGAACGTTTCAGACCCAACTCTTAATCAGTTGGTTTCATGACCACCATCCAATGCGTGGCCCAACTGCACGAGTTGTTATCCATGGTCTGTGGGCTTTGTTGCGATATAAGTCAAAAATCGGTTTAACAAATGTAAGATGAGCGCAACAAAGAAGGTACCATTGGTGACGAACACTCATCTTATTCATCACATAATAATATTACATTCACATCAAGTTGTCGGATAGGTTACAAATTGCCAAACCTATTGGCTTTCTGGTCACCTATTCCAACAGCCATAGATGGATTTCTGGAGACGATAGACTTTCTGTTCTTCTTCCAGTGATCGTGAAACCCTCCGGCTGATCCATATAGATCTCTTCTTCAACGAAATCGTTGAGGAAGGCCGTTTTCACGTCCATCTGCCATATCTCATAGTCATACCATGGTGCTATGGCGAGCAGGATCCGAATGGACTTAGCCATGGCACTGGCGAGTAGGTATCCTCAAAATCGACCCCGGGTCGTTGAGTGTATCCCTTAGCTACAAGCCTAGCCTTAAAGGTTGTGACTTCTCCATCAACGCCAAGTTTGCGCTTGTAGACCCACTTACAGCCCACTGGCTTAACACCTTTCGCTGGATCTACAAGACTCCAGACTTGATTCTCGCTCATGGAGTCCATTTCGGCTTTCATGCCCTCAAGCCATTTCCCGGGAGTCGATGTCAGACATCGGTTCTCCATATGTCTTAGGATCGTTATCCAAAAGATCGGTCTCTCCTAGAAAGCCATGTCTCACTGGAGGTCTGGACTCTCTAGTGGACCTACGGAGAACGGGAACGTTAGTGTGACTGTGGAAGCTGACTGTATCGGAGCCGGCGGTTCAGGAACCGGGGCTGGCCATTCCTGAGGTTGTCCTTCATGCCTAGCATGTTTGACTTCTCGAGATTAGTCAGCCCTTCGGGTATCTATCCTGAATCCTCTAAGTGAGGGTTCCGCGGCTATACCCGATGGCTGGATTCCATCACTTGATTCCTCAAGGATCAGCTCATCAGGTTGGATATCCTCCGGGAAGCCTTGCTCCAAGAATACTACATTCCTTGAAACAAACACCTTTTGTTCCAAGGGATCATAAAAGTAATAACCCGCAGTTTCTTTAGGGTATCCAACGAACCTGCATAAGCTAGACCTAGATTCTAGCTTATCTCCCACTAACCTCTTGACGTATGCGGGGCTACCCCACACTCTCAAGTAGTTGTAGGATGCAGGCTTGCCGTGCCATATCTCATATGGCGTTTGGGTCAATGCACTGGTAGGCGCCAAATTCAGCAACTTGGCCGCCGTTTCTAGTGCATAGCCCCAAAAGGATAAGGGCAATTTGGTAAAACTCATCATGGACCGAACCATGTCCAACAGGGTTCGATTCCTCCTTTCAGAGACACCATTTAATTGTGGTGTTTCGGGAGGTGTCCATTTTGATATTATACCATGGTCTTTTAGATAATCTAGGAACTCCGTACTAAGGTATTCACCGCCTCGGTCTGACCGTAGGACTTTAATTTTGCAGTTGGTCTGGTTCTCCACTTCAAGTCTGAATTCTTTAAACCTCTCAAGGGCTTCAGACTTGTACCTCATTAGGTGAAATAACCATACCGTGAGTGATCATCGGTAAAGGTTATGAAGTAGGAGAACCCAGCTCGGGCCTGCGTCCTTAGTGGTCCACATACGTTTGTCTGGACAAGTCCAACAGACCTGTGGCAAGCCTGCTTTGTTCTACAAAAGGGCTTCTTGGTCATTTTCCCTCTTAGACAGGATTCACAAGTTGGTAGATCAGTCAAGTCCCCAACCTCTAGGTTCTTTGAGTCTACCAACCTTTTAATCCTATCTTGAGATATGTGACCTAGCGTAGCGTGCTACAGACGTGCGTTCCCGTTATTAATCTAATTTTTCGTTTGTGTTGAGTGTTGAGAACGTAATTCGTTTGTTGCAAGATATAGAGCCCGTTATGCAATGTACCGAGTAGATGAGCAATTCCACACCTCATCAAAATAAAAGCAATTTTTTATTGATTCTAAACTCATAACCACTATTGTCCAACAATGGAATGGAAATGATGTTTTTTAATCATACTAGGTACAAAATAAACTTGCTCTAAATTTATGCTAATACTATCACTAATCACTAGAGTAGCGGATCCCACTCCTTCTGCCGAGATGGCCTTGCCATTCCCAAGCTTCAGGATCATGTCCCCGCTACCCAGTTTTCTGCTTCTTTCCAACACCTGCAAGTCATTGCAAATGTGAGCTCCACAGCCAGTATCTGTTAGAATAGGTGACCATGTAAGCCAATTTTGG
>JACGWO010000011.1:1086375-1175066 GCA_034509735.1 Sesamum alatum | reverse complement strand
AGATCCCTCACGGAACTTAATACTTTATCAATCTCATTCATGGATATGTCACAAATTGAAAGACTTTTTGACATTTCTCGATTGAAGCTAGAAGAACCGGTGTAAACGAGAAGCTTTCGACGATAGCTCTTTCGCTTCTCCTGTTACTAGCTAGGCAAAGATTTTCTTTCCCTTTCCACTATTAGAACGGCTAAAGGGAAAGAGATAGCAAGCAGTAAACTGTCTGCCATCAAGACTGAAAGGTTATGTAATACACTCGACCTTTAGGAGAGGATAGGGTGAATCAAAACAAAAGTAGGGCTTTCTTTGGGTCAGACATAAGCCCTACTCTTTCTGTTCTGTTATAGCCAAGCAAGAATTAAACTATTTTAGAGTTCTCTCAGGGGTCTTGAAGTCTCAATCTTTCTTAAGAAGCCAGAGAAAGTGCATGCCAAAGTTTGCCTAATACTCTCATTTTGTTGTTCTTCCACTTTGACTAAGAAAGAATAATAAGATATCGATTATTATTATTTCCTTTCATTTTTTAGGTTATCTAATATGAAAGAGTTGTGTGACGTTCATAGAATTTTATAAATAATTAGAGATTAATTAGTAATTATTAAGAAAATTTGAGTTAATTATAAATAAATTATAGGTTGAAATTAAAATATGATAAAACTTGAACGGAGTAAATTGAAACTCATTATAATATTTGGGAGCGAATCATATTAATTATGTAATATATATATATATGTATAATAATAATAATATAATATATATACATATGTAGAGAGAAAGTGGGGTGGGAGTCACCCCACCACCACCTCATCATTTATATAATAAATATATATGTGTTTGTCAAACACACAAAAGAAACATTTATTTGCAAACACACAATATACATTTCAAGTCTCTCTTTCTCTCACAAAGACGACGGGTATGGATATTTTGGTTTTAAAATTTTATTAATTTATATAATTTTATTATGTAATTAGTTCATTTACTAAATGTAGTATATATTGACCGATTTACTATTTAATTGGAAAATTTTATGAGTTTGACTAGTTAAACTAGTGTTATATTAAATATCACATTTGATATAAGATTTCTATAATTGGGTAACTAAATTACTATATTTCCTAGATTTAATCACCATTGTAGTAAATGTATTCAATTTCATCGGGTGTATTGACTAAATACTTAATTATATATATATTGGTGTTTAATCATATTATATAATAGCGAGGAATTGATAGGGATTAATAGAAATATTACTGAAAAGTTATTTAAGAAAATATAAGATTTTTTTATAATAATTTAAGTTAGAAATATTTATTAACACCGATAGTTGTAATGGTATGAGGGTTTTATAAAGTGGAATTGTATGAGTTAGTTGATAAATTAAAAGTATACCTAATAAGTGTACAAAGTTAAGTTATTTAAAATAAAATAGAACGGGGGGGTTGAATTTCTATATAAATAGAAAGATACAAATATTATATAATATCTTAATTAGAATTTACGATATTTATGAGGTATTGATCGTATAAATTATAATTTACTATAGGACGCGACGATAAAGTGGAAGGTTGAGCAGCCCTTCGTGTTGACAGACCAATTTTGAGATTTGAGGTAAGTATAGCCAATTGGTTTATATATTTATTATATATATATATATATTTATATGTTTATAAATATAAATTGTTGGATATAAATATATATTTATATGCTTATGTGAGAACTTGATATTGAAATTTGGATATATATATATATATATATATAATTATGAGGATATGAATATGGATTGTTTATATACTTGATCATGGATGTCGATTGTGATATGAAGTCAAATAGGAATGGCATTGACGAGTGAATGATTATTAAATGAAACAATGGTTTAACTAACTGGGGAGCATACTCAATGGCTTAGAATAATACGATCGATGATGAGTTATGTGTTGTCATTGATCAATGGAGATGATGGGATACACACTAGCTGTGTGCTGTGTGATATCAGAAAAGAAAAGAGAGTGGAAAGAAAAAAAAAGAAGAGTGTTGTGATTGTGATGATGATGATGGTGATAGTCGGCTAAGCTCATTGAGTGATGCACTCCAGGTTGGTTAAGCAGGGCCCTAAGGAAACAACTATATTGCCTCTAATATGTCTTGAGTTGATATCTTATTGTAGCTATGGGATTTCTTATCTGCTGTAATGTATGTCGCATGTTGGATTGTGTTTGTATACTTGTTTTATACTTGATTGGTTGCTCGTATACTTATATATAGACCGAAAGGCTATACTTATTGAGTAGGCGCTCATTCCTTGCCACATACATTTTAGGAGATAGGTCGCACGGACTAATACTATTGGATCTTGAGTCGTGTCGTGACACTTAATAGGTGGGTCAGCCGTGACATCAGAGGTGGAAGTTTTGAGTTATGTAACTTAAACATCCTAGGGTTGTAGAGTTTGTTTTAAAATTCTTGATAGTTGGTCGTTGGTCAACTTTTTGTTAAGTTGTGTACATTTGTGGGAATTATATATATAAAGTTTTGCGATGTTGATTATCTCAGGTCGTATATATATGTATATATTTGTTATATTGGTAAAATATAATTTATATTACATTATAGAATGAATTGATATGAGATCAAAGATTAATTAGTGGTAACTAGGTGTAGTAAAGTAGGGGGTGTTACATTGAGTGGTATCAGAGCAGGTCTACGTTTCTAGGGTGATTGGTTGGCTATGAGATGTGTCTAATGACTGAATTGTCTAATGTAGGATGGCTTCTCAAGGTGCACGTGCTGACCCAGTAGCTGGTAGGGAAGTTTCAGGGGAGTCCGAAGAGGGCTCGATTGCACTTGCGAGTGCAAGTGGGGTGGAGATAGGTCGAGAGGGTGTTGGTGATGATGCTCCTATTCCTCCCGGTGGTGCTCCAGCGGTGGGGTTACCACCAAAATTTGCACACATTCTTCAGATGGCCCTCCAGGCCCAAGCACAATTTCTTGCACTAGCGCATGCACCTGCTCCAGCGCCAGCACTAGCAGTTGCTACAATTGATCGTAATTATGAAAGAATCAGAAAGATGGGAGCTGTTGAATTTGAGGGTACCTTAGATCCTGAGATTGCTGAGAGATGATGGGAAAAGGTCGAAGACGTGCTGAACTTAGTGAATTGTACTCCGGAGAATCGACTTAAGTATGTTGTTTATTTATTCGTGGGGAATGCCTTGATTTGGTGGAGGTCCGTAAAGAGGGCATATGAGCCAAGAGAGATAACTTGGGCTGAGTTTCACAGCGAGTTCGATGATAAATACAGACCCAAGATGTACCGAGATAAGAAAAGGATGGAATTTCTAAACTTAATGCAAGGGGATGATCAGACAATGGCAGAATATGAACTTCGTTTTGCTGCATTAGCCAAGTATGCACCAGAAGCAATAGCGACACAGGAGGATCGTTGTTACCATTTTGAGCAGGGGCTACGACCGGAAATAAAAAAGGGTTTGGCAGTTAGAATTACAAATTTCAAAACTCTTGTTGAGTCAGCAGTTCGAATGGAAGAGGCTGTAACCGAAGAGAAGAAGAACATGGAAGAAAAAAGAAAATCAACATATGCGGTGGGGGAGTCGAGTAGGTTGACCAAGAGGGGAACGGGTCGATCAATTTCTGCAGGAGGAGGGAACTTTTCGCGTGGTGACCTGCTTTCCGAGGAAGTAGTGGATCGAGGTTCAGTGGACCAACGGGTTTCAATAGAGGTTCGATCGAGCGCAGTTCATTTACTTTGCCTTCTATTGGATCAGGTAGGGGAGCTGGACAGAGTTATAGCAGGGGGTCAGCTTTCACTTTTAGTTATTCTACTTGTGGAAGGCGACATTCAGGACAGTGTTGGGGACCAGATGCTATACCCAGGATTTGTTATAACTGCGGAGGTAGAGGACACATATCTACGGATTATCCCAGTCAGACCATAAGTTTAGGTGGAAGTGCGTCCAGAGAGACCCAAAGTCAAAGCAGTATTGACAGTAGTGGCCGAGGAGTTGAGAGAGGTAGAGGCAGAGGTAGGGGTAGAGACACTGGTAACAGAGATGGTGACCACACTACTGATGGGGGTGCGAGGGGTCCGGAGCACAAGTCACTCAGAGACAGACCCAAGCAAGAATATATAACATGACTAGAGAAGAAGCTCCAACTTCGAATGACGTGATATCAGGTACGATCTTGTTATTTGACGTTGAGGCTTATGTTTTGATTGATCCTGGCTCTACGCATTCATATATATCATCAGAATTTGCATCAAATATACTAGGTGAGAATAGTCCTTTGGGATATAATTTGATGGTTTATCTACCTGTGGGAGAGGGTGTAGTAGTGAATAGTGTTAGGAAGGGGAGTTTGGTGAGGATTGGAGATGTAAATTTGCTTGGGGATCTCGTAGTGATGAATTTAAAGGAGTTTGATGTAATTTTGGGGATGGATTGGCTAGCACAACATAAAGCAGTGGTTGATTGTTATAAAAAGGAAGTGACGATTTAATCTTCCGGCCAGTCAAAAGTAGTAATCGTGGGGGAGCGACAGGTAGTGCCAGTTTGTGTAATATCAGCCATGGAGGCAACATGATTAATGCTAGAAGGATGTGAGGCATATCTGGCTCATGTGATAGATGCAGAGAAGGTTAATCTCACGTTGGAGGAAATTCCAATAGTGAGAGATTTTCCTGAAGTGTTCCCTGATGACTTACTAGGTTTGCCACTACATAGGGAAATGGACTTTATGATAGAAACTCTTCTAGGAGTTGCCCCGATTTCTATTGCACCGTATAGAATGGGCCCCAGTGGAATTGCAAGAACTTAAGACATAAATAGAAGAATTGCTGGAGAAAGGATTTACCAGACCGAGTACTTCACCGTGGGGGGCACCAGTGCTATTTGTGAAGAAGAAAGATGGTAGTATGAGATTGTGTGTCGACTACCGCCAGTTGAATAGGGTGACAGTGAAGAATAAATATCCTTTCCGGAGGATTAATGACTTACTGGATCAATTGAAGGGGGCTACAATATTTTCAAAGATCGATTTGAGGTCTGGGTATTGGCAGTTGAGGATAGTAGAAAATGACATACCAAAAACAGCTTTTCGCACACGTTATGGTCACCATAAGTTCTTGGTAATGCCATTTGGGTTAACAAATGCACCGACAGCATTTATGGCATTGATGAATCGTACATTCCATGAGTACCTGGATCAGTTTGTTATTGTTTTTATAGATGATATTTTGGTGTACTCGAGGAGCCGGGAGGAGCATGAACAACATCTGAGGATAGTGTTACAGATTTTGAAGGAGAAAGAGCTTTATGCTAAACTAAGCAAATGTGAATTCTGGATAAATCAGGTAGTTTTTCTCGGGCATGTGATATCGGGTGATGGGGTTATGCCCGATCCTTCAAAAGTAAAAGCTATTATGGAATAGAGAGTATCGAAGAATGCGACTGAAGTTCGAAGTTTCTTGGGGTTAGCAGGGTACTATAGGAGATTCGTCAATGGTTTCTCCATAATTGTCGGTCCTTTGACAAAGTTACTGAGGAAGGGAATAGTATTTCAGTGGACTGAACAGTGCCAATGAAGCTTTGATGAGTTGAAGAAAAGACTGACCTCAACTCGAATTTTGGTTTTGCCGTCGGTAGTGGTGGATATGTAGTGTACACGGATGCTTCAAAGCAGGGTTTGAGTTGTGTATTAATGCAGAACGGAAAGGTAATTGCCTATGCATCTCGTCAGTTGAGGACTCATGAGTTGAATTATCCCACACATGATTTGGAGTTGGGCGTGATAGTGCATGCATTAAAGATATGGAGACATTATTTGTATGGAGAAAAGTTTTATATTTTCACTGATCACAAGAGTTTGAAGTATATTTTGACGCAAAAAGAACTGAATTTGAGACAAAGGAGATGGATAGAACTATTGAAGGATTATGACTGCACTATTGATTATCATCCAGGGAAAGCAAACGTGGTAGCAGATGCTTTGAGTAGAAAGAACTCAAGTACATTAGCCAGTTTGGGGAGTCACGATCTGACATTGTTGCTGGAAATGAGATCTATGAATGCGAAATTAGAAGTTGAGAAGATGACGGGATTGTTGGCAGCCTTGCAACTAAAGCCACACTTTGTGGATCAAATCAAAGAAGCACAGACTCGGGATCTTTTCTTATTACGGATGCTGGAGAAAATGAAACACGGTAAAAAGTCAAATTTGTCGAGCTGATGGAGTGATAGTGAACGAAGAGCGAATTTGTGTACCCGATGTAGAGGGGTTACGAGAAGAGATCTTGCAAGAAGCTCAAAATGCACCATATTCCATGCATCCTGGTATTACAAAAATGTATCGGAGTTTAAGACCATACTACTGGTGGCAGACAATGAAGAAGGATGTGGGAGAGCTTGTGGCCAAATGTATGACATGTCAGCAGGTAAAAGTAGAACATCAGGCACCCGCAGGTAAACTTCGGCCTTTATCCATACCAGAATGGAAGTGGAAAAAGATTACTATGGATTTTATCGTAGGGTTGCCATGTACACTTAGGAAGCATGATGCTATTTGGGTAATTGTGGATAGACTGACGAAATCAACACATTTCTTGCCGATACGACTAGGTGATTCTCTGGATAAGTTAGTCGAGTTGTATGTTTCCTAGGTCGTGAGATTACATGGTGTGCCTGTATCTATTGTGTCAGACAGAGATCCTCGATTTACCTCACATTTTTTGGACAAGTTTACAAAGGGCAATGGGCACAAATTTACATTTCAGTACTGCATTTCATCTTCGGATAGATGGGCAGTCAGAAAGAACAATTCAGACCCTGGAAGATATGATGAGGGCTTGTACAATAGAGTTTAAGGGCAACTGGGATGATCATCTAGCTTTGATGGAGTTTGCGTATAACAATAGTTTTCATTCTAGTATCGGTATGGCCCCGTACGAAGCTTTATATGGAAGGAGATGTCGCAATCCAGTATGTTGGGATATGGAGGGATCACGACAGCTGGAAGGTTGGGAATTGGTGCAAGAAATGGTGAAAAGATACAGATAGGTGATAAGGTTTTTCTGAAGGTAGCTCCATGGAAGGGGATCTTAAGATTTGGCAAGCAAGAGAAGTTGAGTTCGAGATATATTGGGCCATATGAAATTATTGAAAGAATTAGGCTATTAGCGTATCGACTAGTATTGCCACCAGAGTTGTCACTGATACATGATGTTTTCCATGTTTCGATGCTACGACGATATCGATCTGATCCTAGCCACGTCATTCGTGAACCAGAGATAGAGATTTCCGAGGAAATGACATATGTGGAAGAGCCAACGGAGATTCTAGACAGAAATGTAAGAAAATTGAGAAATAAGGAGATACCAATGGTGAAAGTGAAGTGGAGCCATCATTCTCCGAGAGAGGCAACTTGGGAAGTAGAGGAGCATATGAGAGACAAATATCCCTATTTATTCAAGGGAACAGGTAAGTTAATTAAATTTCGGGGACGAAATTTTTATACGGAGTTGAGAATTATGACGTTCATAGGATTTTATAAATAATTTAGAGATTAATTAGTAATTATTAAGAAAATTTGAGTTAATTATAAATAAATTATAGGTTGAAATTGAAATATGATAAAACTTGAACGGAGTAAATTGGAACTCATTATAATATTTGAGAGCGAATCATATTAATTATGTAATATATATATGTATAATAATAATAATATATGATAATAATAATAATAATAATAATAATAATAATAATAAAATATAAAATAATAATATAATATATATACATATGTAGAGAGAAAGTGGGGTAGGAGTCACCCCACCACCACCTCATCATTTATATAATAAATATATATGTGTGTGTCAAACAGACAAAAGAAACATTTATTTGCAAACACACAATATACATTTCAAGTCTCTCTTTCTCTCACAAAGACGACGGGTATGGATATTTTGGTTTTAAATTTTATTAATTTATATAATTATATTATACAATTAGTTCATTTATTAAATGTAGTTTATATTGACCGATTTACTATTTAATTGGAAATTTTATGAGTTTGACTAGTTAAACTAGTGTTATATTAAATATCACATTTGATATAAGATTTCTATAATTGGGTAACTAAATTACTATATTTCCTAGATTTAATCACCATTGTAGTAAATGTATTCAATTTCATCGGGTGTATTGACTAAATACTTAATTATATATATATATATTGGTGTTTAATCATATTATATAATAGCGAGGAATTGATAGGGATTAATAGAAATATTACTGAAAAGTTATTTAAGAAAATATAAGATTTTTTATAATAATTTAAGTTAGAAATATTATTAACACCGATAGTTTGTAATGGTATGAAGGTTTTATAAAGTGGAATTGTATGAGTTAGTTGATAAATTAAAAGTATACCTAAGAAGTGTAGAAAGTTAAGTTATTTAAAATAAAATAGAATGGGGGGTTGAATTTCTATATAAATAGAAAGATGCGAATATTATATAATATCTTAATTAGAATTTACGATATTTATGAGGTATTGATCGTATAAATTATAATTTACTATAGGACGCGACGATAAAGTGGAAGGTTGAGCAGCCCTTCGTGTTGACAGACCAATTTTGAGATTTGAGGTAAGTATAGCCAATTGGTTTATATATATTATATATATATATATATATATTTATATGTTTATAAATATAAATTGTTGGATATAAATATATATTTATATGCTTATGTGAGAACTTGATATTGAAATTTGGATATATATATATATAATTATGAGGATATGAATACGGATTGTTTATATACTTGATCATGGATGTCTATTCTGATATGAAGTCAAATAGGAATGGTATTGACGAGTGAATGATTATTAAATGAAACGATGGCTTAACTAACTGGGAGCATACTCAATGGCTTAGAATAATACGATCGATGACGAGCTGTGTGCTGTCATTGATCAATGGAGATGATGGGATACACACGAGCTGTGTGCTGTGTGATATCAGAAAAGAAAAGAGAGTGGAAAGAAAACAAAAAGAAGAGTATTGTGATTGTGATGATGATGATGGTGATAGTCGGCTAAGCTCATTGAGTGATGCACTCCAGGTTGGTTAAGCAGGACCCTAAGAAAACAACTAAATTGCCTCTAATATGTCTTGAGTTGATATCTTATTGTAGCTATGTGATTTCTTATCTGCTGTAATGTATGTCGCATGTTGGATTGTGTTGGTATATACTTGTTTTATACTTGATTTGGTTGCTCGTATACTTATATATAGACCGAAAAGGCTATACTTATTGAGTAGGCAGCTCATTCTTGCCACATACGTTTCAGGAGATAGGTCGCACGGAGTAATACTATTGGATCTTGAGTCGTGCCGTGACATTGAATAGGTGGGTCAGCCGTGAAATCAGAGGTGGAAGTTTTGAGTTATGTAACTTAAACATCATAGGGTTGTAGAGTTTGTTTTAAAATTCTGGACAGTTGGTCGTTAGTCAACTCTTTGTTAAGTTATGTATATTTGTGGAATTATATATATAAAGTTTGGTGATGTTGATTATCTCAGGTCGTATATATATATATATTTGTTATATTGGTAAAATATAATTTATATTACATTATAGAATGAATTGATATGACATGAAAGATGAATTAGTGGTAACTAGGTGTAGTAAAGTAGGGGGTGTTACAAGTTGAGTATATAGAACCTCTCAAGCAATTACGTATGCTTTGGAACGGAGGTTAATGTAGCTCGCCTCGCCCAAGTGGTAGATGAAATGACTTCGGTCAATCCTTCATAAGCCATTTCACAAAAAGAAATAGGTAACCGGTGCGGTAGAAGAGTCAGAGCCCCTCTTTCACTTGACGTTTACTAGCTTTCAAGTAGAGCCTTACCCATAGAAAGTGACTCTTACTGCTTGTGCTTAAGATTTCTTCTTGCCCAGTCAGTTGCACTATGTGCAAGTCCCATCAAGTTGCCTTAGAAAAGAGGGTAGGTTGACAATATAATATAGGATAAAGAAAAGAGATAGTAGTTTAGAGGGCAGAGGCAAGTGTATTCCATCGTCTTGCTATAAGCATTGATTCCGGGCTAGCGGCAGAAGCTAGCTTACTAAGAACGAGTGTTAAGCATAACTTACGCAATAAAGAGCGGATCAAAAGGCTATTAGAGAGAATCGATTGCATGGGAATCGTTGAAAGAAAGAGTGTCTTCATCGGAACGTCAATTCAATAGAGTTAGGGAAAACTTTCCATCTTACACAGTCACTTTTCACTCTATGAGACCCAATCTGGAGACGTTTCGGCTTAGATTCCTACTATACTAATGTAATTTCCATTACTGATGAACAAATATGATTATCCACCGATCTATTCAATAACGGAATCAGGCCTGCCATTAATGTGGGTATTTTGGCTTCCAGAGTAGGATCCGCAGCTCAAATTAAAGCTATGAAAACAAGTGGCTGGTAAGTTCAAATTGGAATTGGCACAATTCACAGAATTATATTTCGCAATTCGCTTCGGATCTCGATCAAGCTACTCATTAGAAAGACTGACCCGTACGTAATCGAATCACTGCCGAAGGAGTCCTACTAAGGTCCCTCTTCTCTGAAACCTTTGCAAAGAGGGCAGCCGGGCGTTGAGGGAAATGATATATGCCAAGAAGGAATGGTAAAATCGGATATGGTTGACTAATCTAACAATCTCTGAAGCTAGGGCTATACCAAGGAGTGGAGCACAAGCGAACTGTCACTTGCGAAGCTTAGCGCTCTAAATAATATTTACTTGGTGCGATGCCTATTGAAATCACAAAACATGCCGTAACCACGTCTAATTCAAAGTGTCTTGCATTTGCCGATGTAGTTGCCAACAACAGCTTCTTATGAGCCTGAATGGCATCTACCTAGCTTTTGTTAAATGAACTATTCGAGCTCAGAGCAATGCAAAAAAGCATTTTCGGAGACTAGCCTGCTTTCTATCTTACTGTAAGAAATTCGTCGTTGACTTTCCTCTCCCTCTCCCTACGGTCGAGTGTATTACATAACCTTTTAGTCGAGTATATATAGAACCTCTCCGAGTATATTTATATAACCTCTTCCACGAACGAGAATCTTTGATTACCTTTCAGTCGAGACACTTCATCATTCCTCTATTTGATGTCGATTCATCCACACTTCCATTCTTTGAAGAGGAAGGCTAACTGCTTGCTGGCTGGAGTGCGCCTTGGGACTCTTAAAAAGTGTCTATAATAGCCATAGAAGTTCAATAGGCTAGGAGAGGGGCTTGACACACAATAGGAAATTTCCTTTGAGAAAGTCGTGCTTTGACTGTCAATGAAGCATCCCACTAGGGACAAGGTAACAGAAAGAAAAACTGGTGCTAGAACTAGCATTAGACTCTGTTTAAAACTTGTCCTTGATCAAAACCGGAAGAAAGGGGGAATAGAGCTAAAAAGGCAGCGGAAGAAGACTGATTTAGCTTTTTTAAAACGCAGCTCCTAGCAAGAAAACTCCTTCTTCCTCTCCTTATCAGTCGAGCTCAATGACATCGATCCTAACGTGCAACAGCTTTTGCGCTAGCGCGCTCATCCCTTGCTTGTTCCCTCAGAATAAAGAAAAGAAGAATTTCGTACAATTGAATAGAGAATAGGTATAGGTAGGGACCCGTAATAAAAAGTGGAAATCCCAGAACGCCACATCCCTTTCAATTTTGAGCAGCAAGTTTCCCTTAAAAAATAAAAAAGAAAGCCACCTCACTCTTATGCCGCTAGAGGGGTATGGCTACATTATCTGAAGGAGATCCAAGAAGAGAAGCAAACGACTTTAGGAGACTCTCTCTTCGAACTCCGGATAAAGAGAGATTGAGCTTGTTATGACATGACACTGAACCACGTAAGGCAAACCAACCAAAGGTAGGAAAGGACTCTCAAGCGGAGAAGACTGAGGTCCCATCCTCTACCCTTGCTTGCTTGACGTCCTTTTTCGACTAAGGAAGAGGGAGACTGAGCATGCTTTGACTACAGCGGATCAAGGGATGAAAGCATACCATTGACTATCTCTTCCCACAAGCAAAAGTAGTTGAAGCCAAAGGCGACAACGAGGCCCCCCGAAGGGGGGAAGGGAAAAGGGGTTAGTGGGCTTTCCTATTTTTTTTGGATGGTTACTTTCAATCTAGTGAATGAAGGTGGCATTTAGATACAACCGATATTACCTTCGATACGCCTTTCAAGGTGGCAACCTCTAATCTAAGGATCCGGTAAACAGGTCCAGGTACGCTTGGGGCTGGATTTAATCCTTTGCGAATTACGAATGACTTGATCCTGTCCAAGCTAGGAAGGTACGTAGGCAAGCTTGAAAAGAGCCCGAGTCTATATGCTTATCTTACATAGGAAACCAGAAAGCAGAAAAGAAAGCAAGGTACAAAAGTGACTCTGCGCTTGCTATGAGGAATGAAGGAAGAAATCTTGTGCTATTATTTGTCAATTCCTTTCTTTTCTCTTCTTTCTTGTTGTCCTTTTGCCAAATCTTATGTCCCTTTTCACAACTCTAATGTATTTTTATTTCCTATTTCCCATACAGATTCAACAAACCATGGCTAGTCTAGCCGATATCCAACAAATGATGGAAGAAATGTTGTCTAGGCAAGAAACCCATTTCGCTGAAGCTATTGAAAATTAATGCCAAACTCTCCTTGGTGAAGTAAGGAAGATGTTAACCCCCAGTCAAGTATTACTCACTTCCACCAAGAGAGGTCCTATCAACTACTCAATCAATGGGAATAAGCGAAGTGCACCTTTATGAATACTAAAACTTTAGACTGGGTACAATCTAAATAGATAGAAGGAAAGGTCCATCTAGACGGAAATGACTCTACCTTAAAGGAGAGAGAGACTATGGTAAAGGGAATTTACTCTGATAACTGAACACCTTCTTCAAAATGAAAGTCGAAGTGATTCAGTCCATGTGAGACCTCTATGAAGATAGAGGAGTTCGTCCCTCTGGTGCGGTAGTAGCTTTCTTTGCTGTCTTTTGGTTCTTTGGACTGTTCGGGATAGGTGCTATTAGCTGCTGTAAAGCAACTAGCAACTAGATAGATATAAACTACTTTCTTTCATTGGAAAGCCCGAAGATTCTTACACTCCAACTGAATCAATAGGCCTGCAACTGGTACTGGCTGAACCCACAGCTAGAACTCCTCTATCAAGGGGGACTACAACTACTGGCTTTGTAAGGGACAGGCTCGAAAGCAGAAAGATAATTCGAACTGTCAGGGCTTACTTTAGCATTCAAAATAAATGCATGCGCTTAGCTTTATAATTGGATGGGCTCACCTTAAGACTGGATGGAAATGAAGGGACCTTATTCGCTCGTTGGTTCTTGCCTTCCCTTATAAATAGAAAAAAGAGTCCCCCCTCGGTAGCTCTTACGCTTGGTATGAAATATAGTACTGCTAGTCTTGAACTACAAGCCATATGAAGGGCCCCATGGAAAGCCTATTTCGACATATTCAATCAAGACCTCTGAGAACCCCGAAAAGCTCTAGCCAAACGACATATCCACGCCTAAGGATCTAATTACCTTTCCTCGTATGAAACCTACTTGCTCGTCTATGGATCGGTACTATGGAAGAAAACTAACTCGAATGGACTGCTCCTAAAGACTTCCACCCCCGACCTCTACTTATGAAAGAATAGAAAGCTTTGGGACTGATTCCTTTCCTCTTGCTGTTGATTCCGACTTGATAGTGCCAATTGATGCAAGGAAGGCCGCCTATTTCTATATGCTATTCTAGCATTTGCTTTTCAAGCTGTGCCTTGGTTGTTCAAGAAGAGGAGCTGCGAAGTTTCACTCACGACTATCCTTGCCTTTTCCTTGCTTGTAAGCCAAGCCTTCACATCTAACTGTAAGCGCTCTTCCATTATTCCGATCCCCGCTTTTCCTATTCCTTGGGCTATGCGCAATCCACTGTTGAGACGGAAAAGTCTTCTTACCGCTACGTGGGTGCCTTCTGTTATGTTAAAAGGCTATGCACCTTGGTCCAGCAATCTACTAAAGCGCTTGGATCGGAGATCGCATGACCAAATCCTATTCCATACCAAGCTTGGAAAGTTGTGCTTCGGTGCGACTTTCTATACAGGGAGGAAGCCTTGAACTGTGCAAACACAGAACAACCTCCGAACCGGATAAGATCTCAAGAGCTTACTACTCCACCCTAGGGCATGTATACTTTTTCGGTTACAAAGACTCGTGATAGTCAAAGCTACTAGAAAGCTTGAGCCTCAGAAGAAAGCATGACTTTCGTAAAGGTCCAGTATAACTCGTATTCGTGATTTACTAACTTCGGCGCCCTAGCTAAGGAGACACGACCTCGGACTTGAACAAAGGGTAATCAGACTCTCTAAAAATCATAAGATTCTATTCTATGAGAAATTACTTACCGCGATCCTGCATCTCCGCCTAGTTACTTTGCTCCGCCCTTTGATGACAAAGTAAACATAGCCAAAAGAAAGGCCCTTTTGTTTCCTATCGCTTTGCTATACTCCTCTACATCGATCTTATGAAATCCGTGCTGTCTCATCGCAACCTATCGCCTAAAATAGGAGAATCAAAGGAAAGCAAGTTTAGGCTTCAAGTCAACTACATCTCAAAGCCTCGAAGGTTATAAAAAAGCAAGCTAGGCCCCTCATTCAATTTAGCTACTCAAGTCTTCTATCCACTACGTCCCTCAACCTAGCAGATGAAAGACAAAGAGCCTTAACAGTTGACTACCAAAGCCCCCTCTAAAAATGAAAATGCGGCACCCCATTCCCGAGCCCAATGCTTAATAGGATGGGCTTGCTTTGAGTGTATGAACGCCTAGAAAGCTATGGCTTGGTACCCTATTGCGGATTAAAAAAGCTTTCTATCTCAGAAAAAGAATTACGCTCTTATTCCGATGGATGGTCGAGCTAGCTCTTATGCCTGAAAAGTCAACCGGAACTCCAAGCAGACCCTGACTAAGCTGTACCGCATGTGGCAATCCAATCTTTTGATAACGGCTACCGAACATATTAATCAAAAGAGAGAGAAAGATATTGTTGGGGTTCTGACCTCGAGACCGATAGGAATAGAAGCTACACCGGGTAGGTAAGCAGAATTTGTATGAGTCGCACAAAATGATATGTTGAATTGGAGAATGAATGAGCTGACTACCATCAATGGCATGAATAGACTATTGATGAGCTTTCTAATCGCGCATGAAAAAGCTTCAGGCTATCTGATCCGGGAATGATGTCAATTGAACCTCTCTCCTTTAATCTTCCCTAATATGAATTATTACAGTGAACTTGTTAGAATAGGTGATCATGTAAGCCAATTTTGGCAGGAATATGTAACCTATGTCTAGACAATTCTTTGGTATTTGATAAAATATTTATGAATAAAGAAGTGAAAATTCATATGGCAATACTTTGTTTACGTTCACTTATCTGCATTCACAATTTCTGTTCACTACGCAAACAAAGCCCACGGACTGAGATAACGATTTCGGGGACTGGGACTACGCTTGGAGGTAGGTCCATGAAATCAGTCTTACCGAATCAGTCCGGAAATCTCCAAGTCAAGGAATCCCGAAAATGGGTACCGGGATTCCCTTTGAGACTTTGCACTAAGCATCTGCTGTCGTATTTCATCGACGGGTGACGAAGGTCGTCTAAGCAGTGTTAGTGGGTCAACGTGCTAGGAAGCAGCTGACTGAGGTGACTCGCGGGAACCGTCTTACAGAGGGCCTTGAGTATGGTCAGCAAGGTATGACGAGTATTCCCGGTTCCAACGGTACAGGCCAAGTCCTTTGACTTGAGGAACTGCTGAGTTTACCTGTGCATCAGGTCTGTATCTTAGATATGGTGAGAGATTGCCAAAATACTCTTGAGTAGTCATAAGCCATGTCTAGTGCAGCTCGGGTGCACAAAAGTGACAGTAGTTTCCAAGAAAGGATCTGTCTCCTGTCAACAGGTGTTGACAGTTGAGTCTCATATATGCTCTGTGTCTTGTCCCTGAAATCTGTGGCCACAGTGACTGAACAGAAGGGAAAAAGGTTTCCCTTGCGGCGTTTGGTGAGGACAGACCGACACTTAGGTCCAAGATGGGTACCTGCATTTTCCGTGCCCTAGACCCTAAGTGATGAGACCGAAGACAGAAGGACAAGTGTACTGTTAGAGCCTAAATGTTTACCCCGAATATTTCACCTAGTCTCTAGTGCCATGGACCTTTGCTAGATGGCCACCCATGGTAACGGACGGATTCTAGGAATCCGACCAAGTCTAGCTGAATGGTGAACCTAAAGAGTCACACACTATCCACACACACACTTAGTATTTAATTTAGAATTAAATATTGGTGTAAAGGAATGATTAAATTAGATTTAATCGGGTCCTATATTTTCTTGGAGAAATTAATTCCTTCTATTTGATAAAGGGAATTAAATTAATAAATAGGATTTATTAAAAGGGTTGATTTAGTGGGCTTAGAATAAATTATAATATTTATTTATTATATATTATATTTATTCTTTTAGCCTTTTGGAATATTTAATAGGATTTAAATATTCCATTAAATTAAAATCAACGGTTGAGATGGAAAGGGGAGATGGAAGGCTAGGATTCGTTTGACTAGGTCAAACACTAGTTTGACTAGGACTTTGACTAGGTCAAAATCCTAGTCAAATTAGGTTACTTAGAGTTTGAGTTTAAAGAGGATAAACTCTTCCTCTATATAAACCCCTAGCTTCCAACATTTAAGAGATTGATGATTCTTGAAAAACACACACAACACACACTCTCCCTCTCCTACCTCTCGTCCGCCCCTCTCTCTTTCTCTAGCAAGAAAATATTTTTTTCCTTAGTTCTTTTTGTTCTTGGAACATCAAGAACTTAGACGAACCAATACCGTTAATTGATAACGAGTTATTGATTCGTCCACTCCAAAAATAATACTTGTTCGTTGCTAGCACGACGTGCAAGATACGTGGGTGGATCGTGTGTCACGATTTGGAGGATCTCAAGAACGAGGTCTTGGTGCAAAACGGGGAACAACGCGAGTAGCAGTTGAAGACGAAAACGACAACGGGTAGGTCTCGTTTAAGATTTTCGTCCCTCTTTATTTTTCAATTCTATGGCCTCCATGATTTATTTAATTGTTTTATGATCATGAGATACACCGAACGCCCGGGAACCTCAAGGGCACACCCCTTGAGCGTGTTATTTAAATTAAAAGCATGCCTTTTATTTTGTAAATTTAATATGTTTATTTTTACCGCGCTTCCGCATTCGCTCAATTCCCGGACGATCCACCTGATTTTTTTCAGTGGTATCAGAGCCCAGTTCGGTGTATAGGCCTTGGTTTATGTGCGTTATAAGCATGAAACGTGAAATTGGCATGTTTTTATTAAATCTTGATTGTTCTTGATTTTTAAGCATGTCGATTTTATTTTTGATTCGTGTGAATTTATGAATGTTGGTGATTTTCTGTTTTTCTTGGGAAACGGGGTGGAAAATTGAATGGAAAACGAGAAACGACGCAGCCGGCCGGCCAGCCGGAAGGGCTGGCCGCGCGCAGCCGCACGCTGCCGGCAGGGCAAACGCGCGCAGGCAAGGGAGGCCTGCGCGCGCCTGCCCAGCCGGCCGCGCGCAGCCAGGAAGGCTGCACGCAGGCGCGCTCATGCGCGCGCGCGCGCAAGGCCGCGTGCCTGCGAGTCCGCGCGCGGACGGGCCCTGGGCGGCGCCGCCAGGCGCGCGCGCACGCAGACGAAGGAGTCTGGGCGCGCGCGCCCGGCAGGCGTGCCCAGTGCGCGTCTGCGCGCGCACTGCGCACGGTACGGCCGACAGCCAGCAGGCCAGCGCGCGCGCAACACAGGCAAGGGGCCAGCGCGCGCGCAACGCAGGCAAGGGGCCTGCGCGCGCGCAGGGGCGGCAGGCTGAGCCTGCTGCCCTACGCGCGTGCCGGCGGGCTGCCACCGCCGCTGCTGCTAGGGTTTCAAAACCCCAGCAGTAATTTTCTTTTATTTTTTAATTATTTTCAGTTTTAATTTTGAATTAATTCTGAAAAATCGTTTTTGGTTCAATTATGCCTATTTTTCTAAAGACATTATTTTAGGAGTAAAATAAATTGGATTCAGAATCCCGGGGTTATTTTACTTAAAATAATGAGGAAAGGTTTTCCTAAAACGAGAAAATATTATTACCAATATTTGTGTTTTATTTTTCACACGCTGTGCACATATTCATTAATTATTTTGGATATTTATGATTGGAAATCATATGTTGGTGGTATTATGTAATTATGTGATTGGATCATGTGATTATGTGTGTTGGATGGAAATGGATGATCGCGAGCCCTAAGACCGGATGTATGGTTTATTTTCTGTTGGGCCTGTGTGCCTCTTTTACTGCTTTCTCCTTCTCTCTTTCTAGTTGCCTTGGAATAATAAGGCATTCTACCTCCCTCCTTATGTACTCCCCCGGGTTTTTCGCTGGGTTTCTATTTTTCAATATGTAATGAGAGTAGACTAGGAGTGAGGTTTCCTTTTTTTGTAATTGGTGGAGAAGAAGAAAGGACCACATGGAGAGCCTAGACGGGAGGCCCCTTGGTGTTTTCCATGAAGTGAAGAAAGAGAAAAAGAGACCAAGGCCCATCAGCATGATGATTGGGTTACTATTAATGTAATAGTATAGGACCAACCCTAGATCGACCATAGATCCACTGTGGGCTCAGTGGATCGCATAGGATTCGGGCTCGTGATCATCCAACAGGGGCGTGCTAGGCTTTAATTTTGCATGTGGTTATGATGATGGATGAATGGATTATTTATTTATCGTATAACTGCTATGAAAGGTTTATTTACGCATTATGGATGTATGTGTAGATATTTATTTGAGATCTCGGTCATTAGTTACTCTCACATTGGTTGGACCAATGTCAAAATATTAGACCCTAGACAAAGTGGACATGAACTCTAGGAGTTTGTCCATGCCTTCCAATCCATGGCATAGTGAGGAAGCTGCTTTAGGTCAATAGCGTGGTCTCACGAGTCGTGGCACGTTATTGTACTTAAAGGAAGCTGCATTATGTCATGAACGAAAAGCGGGCTGCTGCTACCTGTCTCACGAGTCGTGGGGTACCAGTGGGTCCGTGGCTCGGTCGATTGGGTTGGGTCTAACGCCCAATTAACATGATTCGCTTGGAGTCCTCGGGATCATGTGAAAGGGTGAGGCAATAATCTTGGGAATCTCGTGGAACGAGAATGGTATGGAATACCTCCCACAGGATCTTTTCCATGCGAATCGTAAAAGCGGGGTATGGGAAAAATCGCTGTGGATTCCAAGCCCACTTGGAAAGGATTTTCCGAAAATCACGTTTGAGAGTACCGTGTTTTCGTATAAATAGTGGGAGGATTAAATGACTAAAGTCCATGCATTTAATTATTTTATCAAACCACCGTCTTTTATTTTCTGCTGATCGCGCGCTGTTTTCTAAAATGTAGATTTTAAAATGTCTAAGAACCCACTTTCCACCATTCTTGAGACAAACAAATTCAATGGAACAAACTACAATGACTGGTTGCGAAATCTCAGGATAGTCCTAGATTACGAGAACCAAGGCTACGTCATGGACGAGCCTCTCCCTAGGACCTTACCGGAAGGATCCACGCCAGAAGAACGTGACACGTTCGAGACTTGGCATAAGGATAACCGGAAGGTCCGTAGCATCATACTTGCTTCGATGACCAATGAGATTCAGAAGCAGTATGAAAGGCTAGACGATGTCCCTTCCATTATGGCTCGCCTAAAGGATTGCTATGCAGTCCCGGACCGGCATACTAGTTATGTCGCGACCAAGGCGTTCTTTGGAACTAAAATGACAGAAGGATCCTCTGTACAAGAGCACGGGGTTAAAATGCTTACCCTGGTGGAAAAGCTCAAGGACCTAAAGGCAGGTCTCGATAATGAAACGTACATAGATGTGATCCTTCAGTCACTCCCACCCTCCTTTGACCAATTTATCGTCAACTACAAGATGAACGCACTTGAGAAGGGCATTCATGAGTTGATCAATATGTTGGTGCAATACGAGGCAACGACTAAGAAGTCCACGCCTTCGGTATTGTTTGGAGGTGCTTCAACTTCTAATACGAAAGGCAAGGGTGCCGGACGTTGGAAGAAAAAGAAAGGGAAGGGAAAGACCGTCAAAGCAGCTACGAACACTAAGAGTGTTCCCATTGCCAAAGAGGGGAAAGGCAAAGGAAAGGGAAAGGTTGTCTCCAAGCAACGGTCAAAGGTATATGACATATGTATCAACTGCCGTGAGAAAGGGCATTGGAAGAGAGAGTGCCCCAAACTCTTCTCGAACCAAGGTATATATGTGATTGAGGTTAATATGGTCACTAGTTCTGCCTCTTGGGTATTAGATACCGGCTGTGGAGCTCACATTTGCAATGACTTGCAGGTGTTGAAAAGAAGCAGAAAACTGGGTAGCGGGGACATGATCCTGAAGCTTGGGAATGGCAAGGCCATCTCGGCAGAAGCAGTAGGATCCGCCACTCTAGTGATTAGTGATAATATTAGCATAGATTTAGAACAAGTTTATTTTGTACCCAGTATGATTAAAAACATCATTTCCATTCCATTGTTGGACAATAGTGGTTATGAGTTTAGAATCAATAAAAATTGCTTTTATTTGATGAGGTGTGGAATTGCTCATCTACTTGGTACATTACATAACGGACTCTATATCTTGAAACAAACGAATTTCGTCCTCAATACACAACACAAACGAAAATTAGATAATAACGGGAACGCACGTCTGTGGCACGCTAGGCTAGGTCACATATCCCAAGATAGGATGAAAAGGTTGGTAGACTCAAAGAACCTAGAGGTTGGGGACTTGAACGATCTACCAACTTGTGAGTCCTGTCTAAGAGGGAAAATGACCAAGAGGCCCTTTGTAGGACAAAGCAGGCTTGCCACAGGTCTGTTGGACTTGGTCCATACAGACGTATGTGTACCACTAAGGACGCAGGCCCGAGGTGGGTTCTCCTACTTCATAACCTTCACCGATGATCATTCACGGTATGGTTATGTTTACCTGATGAGGTACAAGTCTGAAGCTCTTGAGAGGTTTACAGAATTCAGACTTGAAGTGGAGAACCAAACCAACTGCAAAATTAAAATCCTTCGGTCGGACCGAGGCGGTGAATACCTTAGTACGGAGTTCCTAGACTATCTAAAAGAACATGGTATAATATCAGAATGGACACCTCCAGGAACACCTCAGTTAAATGGTGTCTCTGAAAGGAGGAATCGAACCCTGTTGGACATGGTTCAGTCCATGATGAGTTTTACCAAATTGCCGTTATCGTTTTGGGGCTATGCACTAGAAACGGCGGCCAAATTATTGAATTTGGCGCCTACTAGCACATTGACCCAAACGCCATATGAGATATGGCACGGCAAGCCTGCATCCTACAACTACTTGAAAGTGTGGGGTAGCCCCGCATACGTCAAGAGGTTAGTGGGAGATAAGTTAGAATCTAGGTCTAGCTTATGCAGGTTCGTTGGATACCCTAAAGAAACTACGGGTTATTACTTTTATGACCCCTTGGAACAAAAGGTGTATGTTTCAAGAAATGCAGTATTCTTGGAGCAAGGCTTCCCGGAGGATATCCAACCTGATGAGCTGATCCTTGAGGAATCAAGTGATGGAATCCAGCCATCAGAAGAAGCCGCGGAACCCTCACTTAGAGGATTCAGGATAGACAGCCGAAGGGCTGACCAACCTCGAGAAGTCCAACATGCTAGGCATGAAGGACAGCCTCAGGAACAGCCAGCCCGGTTCCTGAACCACCGACTCCGATACAGTCAGCGCCCACAGTCACCACTGACGTTCCCTTCTCCGTAGGTCCACTAGAGAGTCCAGACCTCCAATGAGATATGGCTTTCTAGGTGCGACCGATCTTTTGGATAACGATCCTAAGACTTATGGAGAAGCGATGTCTGACATCGACTCCGGGAAATGGCTTGAGGCCATGAAAGCCGAAATGGACTCCATGAGCGAAAACCAAGTTTGGAGTCTCGTAGATCCACTGAAAGGTGTTAAGCCAGTGGGCTGTAAGTGGGTCTACAAGCGCAAACTTGGCGTTGATGGAGAAGTCACAACCTTTAAGGCTAGGCTTGTAGCTAAGGGATACACTCAACGACCCGGGGTCGATTTTGAGGATACCTACTCGCCTGTAGCCATGGCTAAGTCCATTCGGATTTCTGCTCGCCATAGCAGCATGGTATGACTATGAGATATGGCAGATGGACGTGAAAACGGCCTTCCTCAACGGTTTCGTTGAAGAAGAGATCCATATGGATCAGCCGCAGGGTTTCACGGTCACTGGAGAAGAACAGAAACTCTGTCGCCTCCAGAAGTCCATCTATGGCCTCAAACAAGCCTCCCGAAGTTGGAACATTCGATTTGATGAAGTAATACGGGGATATGACTTCATCAAAAACGAATCCGACCCTTGTGTATACAAGAAGGTCAGTGGAGCTCAATAGTGTTCCTAGTGCTTTATGTGGATGACATTCTGCTCATTGGTAATGACGTCAGAATGTTAGGAAACAGAAAAGCATGGTTGTCAACCCAGTTTTCCATGAAGGACTTGGGTGAAGCCTCCTACATCCTAGGCATCCAGATTGTCAGGGACAATCTAAAAGGATGTTAGGACTCACCCAAAACTCGTATATGGAGAAAGTCCGAAAGAGATATCGAATGGACAACTCCAAACGAGGATTCCTTCCAATGAGGCATGGATCAAGTTATCCAAGAAACAATCCCCATAGACTGATGAGGAACTTGAAAGGATGAAGGTCATCCCCTATGCCTCCGTCGTAGGTAGCATACAATATGCGGTCCACTGCACTAGGCCTGACATTGCATACGCTTTGAGCGTGACAAGCAGATATCAGTCCTGCGCAGGAGAGGCACATTGGAATGCTGTTAAGGGCATCCTTAAGTACCTAAGAAGGACTAAGGAAATGTTCCTAGTCTATGGCAATGGAGAACTAATTCTGGAAGGCTTTAGCGACGCTAGCTTCCAGTCTGATGACGATGATGCCAAGTCTCAATCGGGGTACGTATTCACACTCAATGGAGGAGTAGTAGCTTGGAAAAGTTCCAAGCAAGCAACCATTGGTGACTCCACCACAGAGGCTGAATACATAGCAGCTTCAGAAGCTGCTAAGGAAGCGGTTTGGATGAGAAACTACATCCAAGAGTTGGGTGTGGTGCCTAGCATCGCCGAGCCCGTTATCATCTTCTGTGATAACAACGGCGCAATAGCGCAAGCAAAGGAACCGAGATCTCATCACCGTTCCAAACACATTCTTAGACGCTACCATCTTCTTAGAGAAATGGTAGGAAGAGGTGACGTCCGGATGGACCGAGTCAACTCGGCAGACAACACAGCAGACCCGCTGACAAAGCCTATGTCGCAGAGCGCTCATACGCAACATCTTGAGAAGATGGGGATTAAGCATATGGGCAATTGGCTTTAAAGGTCAAGTGGGAGATTGTTAGAATAGGTGACCATGTAAGCCAATTTTGGCAGGAATATGTAACCTATGTCTAGACAATTCTTTGGTATTTGATAAAATAGTTATGAATAAAGAAGTGAAAATTCATATGGCAATACTTTGTTTACGTTCACTTATCTGCATTTACATTTCTGTTCACTACGCAAACAAAGCCCACGGACTGAGAAACGATTTCGGGGACTAGGACTACATTTGGAGGTAGGTCCATGAAATCAGTCTTACCGAATCAGTCCGGAAATCTCCAAGTCAAGGAATCCCGAAAATGGGTACCGGGATTCCCTTTGAGACTTGCACTAAGCATCTGCTGTCGTATTTCATCGACGGGTGACGAAGGTCGTCTAAGCAGTGTTAGTGGGTCAGCATGCTAGGAAGCAGCTGACTGAGGTGACTCGCGGGAACCGTCTTACGTAGGACCTTGAGTATGGTCAGCAAGGTATATGACGTGTATTCCCGGTTCCAACGGTACAGGCCAAGTCCTTTGACTTGAGGAACTGCTGAGTTTACCTGTGCATCAGGTCTGTATCTTAGATATGGTGAGAGATTGCCAAAATACTCTTGAGTAGTCATAAGCCATGTCTAGTGCAGCTCGGTGTACAAAGTGACAGTAGTTTCCAAGAAAGGATCTGTCTCCTGTCAAAAGGTGTTGACAGTTCAGTCTCATATATGCTCTGTGTCTTGTCCCTGAAATCTGTGGCCACAGTGACTGAACAGAAGGGAAAAGGTTTCCCTTGCGGCGTTTAGTGAGAACAGACCGACACTTAGGTCCAAAATGGGTACCTGCATCTTCTGTGCCCTAAACCCTAAGTGATGAGACCGAAGACAGAAGGACAAGTGTACTGTTAGAACCTAAATGTTCATCCCCGAATATTTCACCTAGTCTCTAGTGCCATGGACCGTTGCTAGATGGCCACCCATGGTAACGGACGGATTCTAGGAATCCGACCAAGTCTAGCTGAATGGTGAACCTAAAGAGTCACACACTATCCACACACACTTAGTATTTAATTTAGAATTAAATATTGGAGTAAAGGAATGATTAAATTAGATTTAATCGGGTCCTATATTTTCCAGGAGAAATTAATTCCTCTATTTGATAAAAGGAATTAAATTAATAAATAGGATTTATTAAAAGGGTTGATTTAATAGGCTTAAGAATAAATTATAATATTAATTTATTATATTATATTTATTTAGCTTTTTGGAATATTTAATAGGATTTAAATATTTCATTAAATTAAAATCAACGGTCGAGATGGAAAGGGGAGATGGAAGGCTAGGATTCATTTGACTAGGTCAAACACTAGTTTGACTAGGACTTTGACTAGGTCAAAATCCTAGTCAAATTAGGTTACTTAGAGTTTGAGTTTAAAGAGGATTAAACTCTTCCTCTATATAAACCCCTAGCTTCCAACATTTAAGAGATTGATGATTCTTGAAAAACACACACAACACACACTCTCCCTCTCCTACCTCTCGTCCGCCCCCTCTCTCTTTCTCTAGCAAGAAAATATTTTTCTTAGTTCTTTTTGTTCTTGGAACATCGAGAACTTAGACGAACCAATACCGTTAATTGATAACGAGTTATTGATTCGTCTACTCCAAAAATAATACTTGTTCGTTGCTAGCACGACGTGCAAGATACGTGGGTGGATCGTGTGTCACGATTTGGAGGATCTCAAGAACGAGGTCTTGGTGCAAAACGGGGAACAACGCGAGTAGCAGTTGAAGACGAAAACGACAAGGGGTAGGTCTCGTTTAAGATTTTCGTCCCTCTTTATTTTTCAACTCTATGGCCTCCGTGATTTATTTAATTGTTTTATGATCATGAGATACACCGAACGCCCGGGGACCTCAAGGGCACACCCCTTGAGCGTGTTCTTTAAATTAAAAGCATGCTTTTTATTTTAATATATTTATTTTTACCGCGCTTCCGCATTCGCGCAATTCCCGGGACGATCCACCGGATTTTCTTTCAAGTCGCGTGCACATGACGGCTGTATCTTGGATCTGGCGAGAGGTAATCATTCTGTAAGATGATTATCATAAGCCTTGTCCAGTGCTGTCGGATTGTGTAGCAAGGACGGTGGATTCCAAGAAGAGGATCCGTCCCTTATCAGTATGTGACAGAGGTATCTCCTATGCACTCAGAGACACGTTCATGCTGTTTAAAGCTGTGGCCATAGTGGTTGGTCGAACAGGGAGTGGTTTCCTGTGTCGACGCAATGAAGCATACGTGGTCTCGAGTATTAAGCATAGATGCCTAGTCAAGGATGGGAACCGGCGCCCAATTCCATACCCTAGACTAAGGCCGGGAGACGGTAGACGGAAGGATCGTACCCGTACGGAATCGGCGCCTAAAATGTTCACGCCAATTCACCTAGTCTCTAGTGCCATGGACCGTTGCTAGACGGCCACCCATGGTAACGGGCCCTTGTGGGACACGGGCCCAAGTCTAGCTGAGGGTGAACCTAAAGGGTCACACACAAATCACCGAGGAGGTTGAGAGATTGACTTGGAGTCAATCTCGAAGGATAAAATAAGTAATTGGATTACTTAAGGGAAAGTCTATTGGATGGACGGGCCGAAATTGTATCGGGCTTTCGTTTAATCGGTAAATTGGATTTTCGATTAAATATGGAAAGTTGAGACATTGAGACGTTGGATCTTTTAATTGGATTAAAAGATCAACGGGAATAATTTAAATGGACATTAAATTGGATTTAATGTTGGGTTCATTGTAATTGGATTACGATAAAACCCGGTCCGTTAAATTATACCCGAAAGGAGAAATAATTCCTATTTTGGAATAGGAAGAAGTTGGACTTCTTCCCTTAATTAAACATGGCCGACATGCTCCCTTGGAGCAAGCAAAATCAGCCATGTTTCATGCTAGGTGGTATGTTGACTTATCTCTTTTGGAAAGAGACAAATCAACTCCAATCAAGCTCTTCCCTTTTGGTATGATTTTGATCATACCATAAAATTTTGGTAGGCTTGATTGAAGAATTGATGGTGATTGATTGGAATGAATCTAGACATCCTTGGATGAACCTAGACACATTACAATAATCACATTAATTATGTATATATATTAGAATATACAACACCAAGCATAAGTGATTCATTATTCATCTTTTTTTAGGAAAAAGAGAAGACAAAAATCCTCTCCTCTCTCTCAAACTCTCGGCCTCTCTTCCTCTCTTACAATTGTGTTCTTCACTTGATTTTGAATCAAGAAGAAGAACAAAGTAAGTTTAAGAGAACACTAATTCATAGTGTTCTTCTCTTAAACCGATTCCTTCTTAAATCCGTTCTTTTCTAGCAAGAAGAACGTGTGTTTCTTCCGGTGTGGTGTGGATCACCTTTGGAGAATCCATACGTTTTGATTTCGTGAGCATTTCGGAGAAGGAACAATGCAAGTAGCCGGGAGCATACACTAAATAATCAAAGGTAACGATTTATTACGCTTTGATTGATTTAATATACATCTATGCCCCATGTGTTTAAATATATGTTTCTAATATTTACACATCCTACATCGAACGCCCGGTTGAGCACCCAAGGGTACACCCCTTGGGATTTGTATTTTAAATTAGATTTGATTTAATTTATGCACTTTTCTCGCTTTCTCGCTTCCGCTCGCCCTCCCCGGTGGATCTGCTTGTCCTTCATACATTGAGTGCCATATCAAATAATATAAGACTAATTCGACCATTTGCTGCTTGAGAAGAAGCTATGGGACTTGAAGCGATAGAATAGGCGAAGTAATCTGCTGCTATTGCCGTTGAAAGAATAAGCGATGTGATCTTCTCCGTGGAAGAAGAATAATTCTCTTGCGACTATAGGATTTTCCTACTAGAAGTCAGTGTAGCGAAAGTGGCATCTCGTTCTTAAGAGCCTAATTAGTGGATTAATCCCACACCCTCACCAGAGGCAAAGGCTTTAAATTAAAGAATAAGGACCTAGCTCCAGGGAATTCTTTATGAGTGAAATAACCCAAGGTCAGTAGCATTTTATTCAACCATTTCTGGAGAGATGCTTTGAGTAGTCAAGTACCCAAAAGGGGTGAGACTTTCTCCTTTCATATTTAATAGTTAGCCACTCAGGACAGCTATTCAGCTTAAGAACTAAAGAGAACGGTTTAAACTTATCCCAATCCTCGTTCTGGACCAAGGTTGCGTAGCCTTTTAACACTCTCTTTATTTCTGGCTGAGCCTCCTGGGGAAATGCTTCTTTATCCTGCTTATTTACCTCTCTTCATTTACCACAGTGACTCTTTCTACTTATGAATAAGACTTTATACTAGATTAAATACCTTTTACAATATCAGGCATACTACTAATCGATTCTTTGACCGGCTTTGGTCGAGCAACCGCTACATTTCTTGAACGGCCACAACCTACATAACTTGTCTCCCTCTTTTCAAGGAAGTCAGTCTCATGCCTGTTTTAGTTCTAGGTCCTTTTTATAAAGTTCCTAGCAGGTGTCTCTTTTTTTTTTTTTTCCGAATAGGCTCTGGGCCTTTCTTTTGCTTGAGTGACCCTTTGCGCGTTGGATTCTTTTGAAAGGTTTGGAACCCTTGCGCATAAACTGAAAAGGAAGTGACAATGGGCGTCATGCCAAGCCTGCTTTGGGGAAGTAGGACCTATCAAAGCCAGAACTATCAAATCTCTTTGCCAATCAGACAAGCACAACAAAGCATCTCCGACAATTACATATTCTTTCCACGGGTTCCCGCTTATTCTTCTTCCCTTTTGGCTCGGGGTATGAGAAGGACTCAAAGGCCAAAGAAGGTTTTTGGGACTGGGCTTGTATCAGGACTTTGGTATTAGATTTGAAGTTACATAAACAAAGATACCCTCTAACAACATTGGCAGAAGCCAAAGCCCTTCTACAACAGAAAGGCCCGCAACATCTTCAGTATGCTACAAAAGAAGCATGAAAGGGCTATGCGAAATAGAAAAAAATTGGCTTCATCTAATGCTTGCTGGCTAGCGCTATAGGGCTTTCAACCATAGGCCTTTCTTCTTTTGTTTTGAGAAGAGCTTGCGCACTAGCATTCCTTCACCCGATCGGAGACTACCCGGCTACGTCTTAATCGTAGAATTCCATATATCTTGGAATAGATTGATATAGGCATTTTTCTGTATGCAGAAGCTTTTAGTCAAAAAACAGCTTTCAAAGACTTCTTTCACCGTCCTTCGTCCGCCTCACTGTGCGAAGAATAGCCCAGCTAGATGATAGATCTGCCAGAGTCTTAATGTTAAACAAACCCGGCTTTCGGTTTTGCAATCTAGCTCGGAAACATCCCCCGTGAAGTCCGTACCATAAGCTGTACGTTCCACGATTCCGATATCAAGTTGATGACACAAGAAAGGATAGCTTCTTTACAATGAAGATAGTCCGGACCTTCTATAGCTTTTTCATTCTGCCTAGAAGGCATTGGAAGTTGTCTGTGAGTCCTGATAGAAGACCCTGTCCCTGCCTTATGAACATTGATTTTCTCTCGAGTAGCTGAACTTTAGGAACTCAAAGCGAAAAAAAGACCACTATTTGAAAATCAAGCTTGTGGACAAGTTGCTTCCCTTTCAGTGCTTTTACGCTGGCCTCTTCGATTACATTCCTTTCTTGGGTTTCACTAGAATGTCATATCTCTCTTTCCTATCCGATATCACCCATCAAACCATGTCGGATAGAAGCCTACCTACTCTGGCTCATCTATTTACCCGAGTTAGACCGCTAGCATCTTACCTTACATCAAGAGTCCCTACCCCCATCTTTCTCCATCGAATGAGTTTTGGGAAATGTGAAAGAAAAGAAGCTAGATGCCCGGTGTGTCATTCAAGCTTTAGGCTTGTTCGGAAAGTCCTATCTTTCCAGCGCTCTCCTCTAGCCCTATCTTTCACCTAGGTGGAGAGGAGGCCTATTTGCAGCCTTTTATCCGATACAATACGCACCTTACCTGAAGATCAAATTCCCTCTGGCAAACTATTCATATTAGTTTCACCGGCTGGATTCAGGAAGCGTGAAAGCGGTCAGATGGAAGTTGTTCTTACTTTCGAAGGGAGAAGCACCAACTCCAACTATTCATGCCATCTTCATTGGGCTGACAAGAAAAGGTAGCTTCCAAGTCATATCCCCCCTTCCCTCATCCAGTCCATGGCTCGGTCTTACTTTTGAAACTCTTGCCAGAGCCTTTTCTCCTCATAAGCGCCAGTCCATGAACTAAAGTGTGTTAACCCGAAATATTCTTTATATGTCACTGCCCTCTCTGCTAGGAAATCCCTCTGCCTTGGTCAATAAGACCCGCTCTTTCATCTCCTTCTTTGAATATTATTTGTTTAATTAATTGACTTGAGCATAATGAATGGGTTTCCGCCTGGAAGAATGCATTCCCCTAAACTAGTTTTTCTTCATTGAAACTGGAGAAGGCACATCAACCGGAGTCAGAGCAGAGGAGAAGGCTAGCCAAAGACCCGCCCCGACCTTGATTAGCTCACTCTTTTCTTAGCTGGTGTTTGCTTTCCAGTGAACATTCTCTTTCTAGAGAGAACTGGTGTGCACCAGAGCTGGAGCAATTCATTGAAAGCATTCTTGCTTGATTAAAGAACGGAAAGTCTCATATCCTGGGGCCTGCCCCTGTGATGTAGAATCCTTTGCTCTTTCACGCATTGATCTTGTTTGGGTTTCAATTCATTTCTTGGGCCTTACCCCTCCTCTTCCCTGTTTTCTAGAGATTACCAAAAATATGTAATAGAAACTACTTCTCAGCTTTCGAGCTGTCGAGTGAAAGATTGGTTGAACGTTACTTGGCAGCTCTCCTAGCGGAGTATTTATCTTGCTTATGACGATGGACCGACTAGAAAGCATCCGCGGTCGAGAAAGCAATAAATCGAGTTAGATTCGGGACGGTACGCATTGAAGGCGATACGAGAAGCGAAAGCAGAATTAGCTGTCAATCCGCACCTTTGCGCGAGCAAAGAGCTAAGACTTTACTTTATCCTTAGTTGGTCAGATTATGCTAGTCTACGGGAGCTATTAGCCTTAGGCTTATATTTCGGTCTTTTTTTGCTTCCTTATTAGTGAGCCCTTTTTCCTGTCCCAGGCCCTGAAACCGTATCATCTCAGCACTCCTTCTACGCCCGCAACAGACCTTTTCTCCTACTTCCCTGAGCCCTTCTCAGGCCGGGTATCATTTGACTGACCCTCCGAGGCTAGTGGTAACTTCACTCACCATTAGGAGAATCAAGATTAGGGATCACTCGTGTGTCCTATTATCCGATGGAAAACTGAACTCCTGATTACTGAATATCAGCTCTATTAGCTCTAACTAAGAAAGCCTCATTATCCGATGGGGAACTGCACTCCGGCAGGGCTGAATTTTACCCTATCTATCCCGGTCTAAGGTAGCCCCCCTATTCCATAACCAGTCTCGTCTAAGCTATCCTCTATCCGGTCTCCCGTCGTTGGCCTATACCGCAACTGCTTACGCGCTAGTTCTTCACTCCTCTCCCGCTGCTATCCGCGAGCTCCCCTTATTAGTCTACTAGAGCCTTAGGGAGCTTTCCAAGGTCAAACTCAGCACGAGCACAAACATATGTTTCTGAATCCATTTTTCTGCTGACCCCCAATTTGAAATAATAGTTTATAGCTTGTTTAAGCTGTGCCCTTATTTATTTTTTCTTGACTCCCAAGACCTGATATGCAGCTAAGATAAGATTCGTACCTTTGTGCTCAGTTTTCTTTCTTTGTCTCCATCTAGTAGTCGGGAAAACAGATCCCTATGGAATAGCCTAGTCCAAGGAGGGAATCGACACGATAGCAACATATGGAGTTGATTTAGCCTAGTACCGGACTTGTAGGAAGAGCTCTGGCCCTATTAGCTTTATTAGGAGGGGGGTCCCTGGGGAATTTATGTAATAGAAAGTTCGGAAATAGTCTCTCTCAGCCCCATTCTTGACTTTGACTCGGTCTTCCTTCTCTGAAGATCGAAGAGCGAGAAGCTGGTAAAGAAAGAAGAACCGTCCATCTGTCTCTTCAGAAGCAAGAGATGGAACTGTGCCACCACAACTCGCACTCCTTTGATTGTTGTATCCGATCCGCTTGGTTGTAGGAGCGAAAATGCTCGAGCTTTGTTTGCGAGAGGAGTGAAATTGCTTTGCTGGGTCTGGAAATGAACGACTCTATATACGCTGTTAAGTTTTCTGGCTGGTTATCTTGTCTTTTCTTGATTAGGGAATTATCGTTAGCGGGGACCAGTACCCACCATAAGAATCTCTAGATTAAGAAGAGCCTCTAGGGAATAGATTCTCCTCTTCTAAAAGAAAAGTAATGCTTCTCCAAGCTTAGATAGAGCCCAAGCAAGCTTTGACCCAAGCCCCTTTCTGATCAAGACCCTTTTCTTTAGAGTTACTCAATTTTCTCTGGAGATTGAAGAGCAGCGGGAGCGGGCATCTCAGCGCTGAGAGATCGAATTGAATGATCCAATTATTCTTTATTCCTTATAACTTTACTCATTCGTACGAATAAGAATAGTGAGACCAACTAGTATTATATTTCCTGTTCGGGAGATAACCCTAATCCAAATCTATTCCCGTCCCGGGGATTTACTTTCTCTGAATACTCATAAGTCCACAAAACCATTGACCTTCTTTCCTTTCTAGGCTTTCGGCCAAGGCGGTTTTTTTTGCTGCCAATTCGAGACCAAGCTTCGACTGCTGCTATCGGTTTCCCTACTGTCGCTCCTGTCTTTCTTTTTGGTCTCATGTCTTCGAACCTACCGTAACTTGCTATTGCTAGTAGAGTTACTTCGTTCCTGGCCTACTCGTCGTTGGGCCTTTGCCTTGCTTGTTGGCTTTCTAGCTGCTCACTCAGTCCCTTGCTTCTTTGCTATTTTAGCTCCCCCTTAATCTTAGATAGGTCGCCTGAGGGTTCGCCGCGGTTCATTGTTGTGCTTACACACTAGGCTACCCTTTTCCGAAAGCTCCACGGGACCACCTACCACTAGTCTTCGGCCGGAGGGGTTTATTGCACAAAAACGCCGGGACGCAGGCACCCGAAAAGGGAAGCCCAACGAATGTCAGATGCAAAGCCCCGCACCTCATTAAGATCATATTGGCATACTCTCCCAAAAACAAAAAAGAGCAAACCCTATTGAAGACCAGAGTGAGGTACAACAAGGCCATTTCTGTCCACCGCCCTTCTCACGGAGCCGTACGTGAACGTTAACGCTCATACAGCTCCCAGCCAGCAAGCAGTTAGCCTTCCTCTACAAGGAATGGAAGTGTGGATGAATCGCATATGTTAGTTGAGAATTGCTCTGGAATTCATTGATAATCAATTTCCATGGTTCTAGGGGGGCTACTCTTTTTTTTTTGTCGATCGAGACACTCTCCCTCATTCCACTCATCTAGCCCTCTTCACGAACTTGTACAATCGATGCCACAAAGATAGCCGACTCTATTATCAAAGAAATAAGGAAACGGGCGACAATTTGGCACCAGATATCTGGAGGTGTGGAAAGAGCAGTTGTGAGAAGCGGAAAAACCATCAAAAAATAACGATTGTTCTTGGAAGTTTCTACAGAAAGACCCCTTGGTTCTAGCAAATGGATCACAATTACAGGTACCTGGGAGCATACCGATGGAATGAACGAAATACGAACAGTTAACATAATATGGTCATAAATCTTAGGTTGTAACTTGATCATGAGCGAATTTGTTGATGTTTCACCCATGAAGTATGGAAAGTGCCAAACATTGGGAACTACTTGGGGAAGAGTTAGGAATAGGAACAAGGAGAAGCGAGAACCACTTAAGTGGAGGAATCGATTGTATCTCCTCCTTTGTTCCCCATAGCAACTGGGGATCAAAAAGCAAACAAATTTGATGGCTTATTTAAGGGAAAAACGAAGTAAAAAGCATGCTATTGAAGACGTTGCAACATATGTCGGGAAGGCCTCCGTTGATTGTGTACGAACAAAATATAAGTCAAAAGGCAAGGTAAGAAAGGGTTTAGTTAATGGAGATATTAACTCTTCCGGGAACCAGTAACGCGTAAACCATGTCAAACCAAGACCAATCAATATCTGAAGGGAACGGATTCGAACTTCTCCTAGAATAGTTTCCGGTGTGAAATGAAATTCATAGGATATATATGAGAAATTCAAAGGAAAAAATAGAACTACGACCGGCCATCATATTAGTAAATAAACGTATTCCATTGCTCTTGTCCCGGTCTTGATCTTTTATGAGATAATACGTCTACGCGTAGTCTAGAGCTCGTTGGTACGACGGTTTACCTCTAAAAGCAAAGAGATGGCAAAAGGGTGCTCTATCTAGAACCCTTAGTTCCTCCTCTTATAGATGCTATAGGATGTTCTGTTATAGGAAGTAGGTCCTATAGCTCAAGCCGAAACCTTTTCCAACTCTAACTCCTCTATCGATATCGGTCAAGTCGGGGATTCACCACAGGTCTCTACTTCTATAGAAAAATGCATCTTGCCTATGATAGGAATACTCCGACCCTTCAGATATATATTCAGTTGTGCAACTAAACGATCCTAACCTAAATCTAGCTCTTAACGGGGCTACGTGACTTGAACAGCTATCCTTTCCTTCTTTCCTCGGCCCGGATAGGGAAGTCTAGAGAAAGAGGCCAGACGCGGGTCCCTTCCTCTCATAGGACAAAAGAACACTAGAATATTTCTCGATGCGGATACAGGAAGGAACAAGCGCGCGGGTCCCTTCCTTCAGTCGTGTCAAGTCAACTTTAGATATCTTCTCAGGTCGGGTGTGAAAGAGAGGGGTTTTCTCTGTAGCTAAGGGCTTAGGGGAGGGAAACTTCTCTTTCACAACATAGACATAAAGTCTTTCCAAAGATCCTTCTATAAAGGCAAAGCTCAGTTTATATTCTTATAGAGTCTCATCTCCCTATGCCCATTCATCAAGAGAAGGTGTGTGAGTACTTCTGTTGCGTAGAAAAGGAGTCAAATATTGGTTGTCGTCTCGGGTAGAGAAGCTTTGTACGAACTGACTGAAATTCCCCCTTATTCTTCCGACCTATGAACAATGTTCTAATTCGAGAAAGCAATTCTTTGAGTTCAGTCAAATCTTTCTTCGATTATTGAATTTATCATGAGAGATGCAGTCCCAAGACTGGACCATAGCTAAACTACTAAACTAAACCAAAGATAGGAGTATCAGAACTTTAATTCTTCTTGTTCCGAAATGGGAAATCAGGGCTTATAGTATACTTCCGTCCGAGGAGAAAGACAAAACAAGAATCCCCCCTTTAGTTTATCATCTGTTAGAGTCTTTGTACGGATGGAAGGGAGTAAATCCTAAAGTCAAAGATAAGGACCTTAGACATCTTATGCCTTTCTTTCCTTTCGCCTATTTCAGCTCTTGAAAGCAGCTATATAAGAATTGTTCCCTAATCCTACTTCGCATTAGTACTACACAACTAAGGTTCTATTCTATGTCTATGTCGCGTATCAGCTGTAACAATAGCTGGAGCTAGAGCAGATATCCCAACCCTGGAAAATTCGAAATCTCCGAATCGTCTCGTCCCTTACCCAGGAAAGCCCCGCAGGGATTTCCTGAAGCTGAAAACCTTATGTTGACTGACACTTTCTTTCTATACGCAAGTCATTCCATTAGGAGAGGAGAAGAAGAAGAATCAAGGCATTCAGTCTTTCCAAGCTGAATGCTAAGGGCATAGAAAGGTTTGTACGGATAGATTCCATAAACAGAAATTTCTCAATGGATGGGAGAAAGAAGGTCTCTGCCAGGGTTATGTGCCACATTAAAGGAAGGCTGAAAACCAGGCTTTAAGAAAGATTCACTATGTATCACTATGATTATTCATACGCACCTGCAACGGAGCAGTTAAGTGAGTGTCTGGCAAAGAGCTTTCTTCGCGTATAACAAGAGGTGAAGCAGCTAGGAAGTTAACGAGTGAACATCTTTCCGAACAAGGGAGACTGGAATGCTTACAGCCCTTATAGATAAGGAACAGCTAGACATTCAAGTAATAGATTCCCCCCTAAGGCAGCCCTAAGCAGGCTAAGGAAAAAAAGAAACTCTATAAAGAGACCCGTGTGTCGAAGACCGGACGTGCTAAAGATTAATAACTGATCCCCTCACACTCTGCGGGTCAAGTCCTTTCGTGTAGAACGAGATCTATCGGGCTTTCAGTAACGACACCTGAAATTAAAGAACTCAACTTTTTTCCCAGATTCAAGGCAAAGGAAAAAGAAAGGTAGTCAGCCTCTTTCCTGTATCTTGTGCAAGGATAGGTGTCCAAAGGTCCAAAGCCAGTAGGATACCAGTCAGCTAGATAAAGTTAGAAAGTTCATAAGTAGCTGCTCTCCTAGCTGCACATTAATCTATATAATATAAATAGTATGCCACACTGTCCTTTCCTATTGATGGTGAGTGAAAAAGAGGAATCCGGACTTGCCCCTTGAGCTGGGCTCAACTCAAACATTAATCCGGTCTGGCACAATATTAAAGCATCTAGCACTTCTGAAAAAAGAAAATAACAATGGGATTCCTCCAACTGAAAGTTAAATTGAAGCTTATTGATTAGAGAAAGGGACCATTAAAGACTTGTTAGAGGAGTGTCACGACACTGGCTGGGCAGGACATCCTGGTCAGCACCGAACAATGGCGTTGCTTGGCGTTCGATTTTTATTGGCCTCACATGAAAGCTGAAAAGAAGCGACTTGAACACATCCTTCAGCGGGAAGCCCGACGGAATGCTTTCACGCACTAAGAAGGAGTCCCGCAAAGAGAAGAGGTTGCTTCGCTTCCTAAGAATCATTCCTATTCCGAAAGATCACTCCTAAAAGCAGCCTTTCTCTGGTTTTTAGCGATATATCCCTGTGACTGGTCTTACTAAGAGCAGCTACTGGGTTTGCTTACTACAGACCCTTCATTACCACTTTATCGATAAAGGGATTTACTGCTCTAGCTACAACGGTATCGCTCCTACTACTCTTACCTCTTACTATAGAGGATAAACCGAGAAGACTACCCACAAACAGCAGGAATGAATATTACCCGAATAAGAGAATTCAGCTACAAACGAATGAATAGACGGGTTTCGCTGGAACTATTACCGTATCCCAACAAAAGGCCAATGAAATGTAGGGCGAATGATGCAGTAGGAACAGATTACAGCTTGGTGCTTGATACTGAAGGAACTTAGTGTACTCATCCTCACACACAGATACAGTTTTATGCTCAGTAGTGGTAGAAGCATTAGGAGGGGGAACATAGTCAGAAGTAGCTACATTCGCATATCGTGGAGGTCTACCAACAAGATCTCAACAAGAATCACTAGGCTTAACGCACTCTTTCACCGAATCACCAGAGTGAAAACACTTCCGCGAGCCTCGTCCACTTCTCCACTGCCATAAAAAGAGCCTGAATCTCCTAAAGATGTTCAAACATCCGCTATTAGTGACACAGCTTCTACTCTGATAACAAGCATGTGATCAGTAAATTTGTAAGAGGTAGTAGAATCCAACGGCTCTATCAAGGCTATACCGATAGATTTTGTTCGATTGACCTTTTTTGGGTGGACCAGGATGATGTCAACAAAGGCCAAACTGACTCGGTGCGAGGTCAGTAAAGCAAGGCTCATTTATCCATTTTCCAAAGCTGATGTCACTATAAAGGAACCGCTGGAATCAACACCAACAAACCCATTGGTCGATTAGGCAGTGAGATGAGACTCTCGTTTGCTTTGGCCGATTGTGGAAGTGTTTCGATTTGGTGTTGTCTCTTGGTTTGGATTACAGACCCGGGTTGCTCCCGGCAGTAACCCCCCTATTTGGGGGCTACCTCTGTGGTGGTGTGCGAGTCGTAACATGCTGTAGAAAACATAGCTTCACTAGTGTGTTTAGATCGTCAGAGTGAGTTTCTTCTCTTCTAGCTCTTCGTTTTACAGTTTTCCTAGACTTGCCCTGCATACCCACTCTTCTTTTTCCCGGAAACCATTCTTTTACCTAAACCCGGCCTAAAGATTAGCCCCTGCCTTCTCTAAAAGCTTTTCTGATTCCGTTGACATGAATGAAACCATAGTACGGCAAGAAGCGGTTGAACTAAATGGCCTTGAACGAACCGAGCTGAAAAGGAAGAGTTTTATTTCCAGCCATAGTCATGGGCACTCTTTCTTCGACTGCTCTCGCTATTGGTACGGCGGCTTTAAGATACCCTTTCATCTTTATTGAAGTCAGTACATAAGGACCTTGCCCTTATGCGGTACATTTACTTTTTGAGTTTAGAAGATGACAAAGACAGTTCATGTTGACTCACTGAAAGGCAGTGTTTCAATAGAATATGAAAGGTTTTTGGCGCATCAACTGAAACGAAGTAGCTTGTGCTTGGCGTGCTCTAAGCTTCGAAGCTGATGTTCGATTGAATTAACCTCAACAACTCGTGAATTTCACTAATGGCCGAAGTCAAGATCCTTCTTCGCGCACATCCAGACGCTCGATTGTTGTTTGCGGGAAGAAGGCTGGAATCTGTCTCTCCCTAGCCCTAGGATAGAATGTAATCTCTTTCTCTCCACTCCCCCTCCCTTCCGTCCTGCCATATAATATCCCTGACTTTGACAGAGAAGGGAGTCTCAACCATGTACATAAGAGCAGAGCGAAGTACGAGGGTCGATGCAATTTAAGCGTGAGCTCAAGTAGAGCAGTTTAACAAAAGTACTCCTACACAACCAATAGCAGGAATTCCCACTAACTAGTCAATTTTAATACACGGGGAATATTGTTGCGGGCACTAGGCTGGCAGGAAGGCAAGATGAATCTATCAAGCAAGTCAATACTATATCTATACCAATTTATTATGAACTTCAGTCTTAGTAAATACATACATTTGATTAAACCATTCAACATTTTGATTCTAGTCTTGACTTGGTTTACGGCCTATCTTTAGTAAAAGGAATGTGCAGCTCACGTACCTATAGGCTTCTTTCAAATATAGCAGTTGTAGCTGTTTTGTGTGGAGCATGATCGCCATAAAGGACTTCGGTTTACGGAACATAGCTAAAGGTGCTGTCTTAAATAGAATTTCTTGTTTTCTGATAGCAGCTACTTAGAGTAATTAACCAATTTCCTGAATTGATTGAGTATTGGTAGCCACTGAGCCAAGCCAATGATCCAAGGGTGGTGAAAGCGTAAGCGAAAGGGATAAGAGGCTGGCATGATATAAAAGAATGGCTGTGAGGAAGGTTCGATGTAATTGAAGCTAAGGCAACATGGAAAATTGGAATGAGTAACCCGGGTGGGTAATGGGTGTTTGCTTCTTATTATATTATATAAGAAGTAGTTGCAATCAGTTCTTTCCGCTATTGCCAATCCCCCGTCATTCATGAAGTTACTTGACAAAAGTAGCTAGGCTTTCCTGGTAGGTATTAAAATACCATACCTTAAGAAGGCAGAAGTTCAGAGCTAAAATATGCAATAAAGCCAAGGACTTTAGCGCTGAGGTAAGTCTTTCGTGAGGTAGGTCAGCTACTTCGTCTTACTAGCGGGTACTCTTTTCTTTTATTTCTATTATATAGAGTTAGGAATTATATTAGCATAACCTGATACACCTATCGCACCTAAGAGTCAGTCTGAAGAGAAGGCTTATTTAGTGGAGGGAGGGCGTAGCGATCATCAATCTGTACCAGAACCAAAACAAGGTCTTTCTGTGAAAGCTTGCCTAACCTAGGTTGAAAGGGGCGCGCTATAGAGTAAGGTTGCTGGGCAGGCAGAAGCTGCGCGAGGGTAGCGAATGCTTAGCTTGAGCCTGAAGTTTGAGTAGTGTAGGAAGCTCCTTTCCGTATTCCGTCTTCCTGCCGGCTAGCAAGACTTCAAAATAGGTAATAAGCTTCTCTTTGGATCTTGTTGCTTCGAAAGGGGAGTAAAAAATCTCGTCCTTTCCCTCTCCCTTAACCGTTAGTCCGGAAAAAAAGAAAGAATTAACAACAGAGTACACTAAGACTGTAACCGCTAGGAGGGTATACCTATAGTGACTGATACATAAAGGATATTCTTATTTTATCTTACCCTCCAGTGAATGAACTCAAGCTTAAGTGTTACAGGTCTATGAACTGATACAGATTCACTGAAATAGCATATATAGAATGAAGGACTGATACCGAAGGAACTCGAAAGAACAAGCAATTGAAAGAAAATAGCAACTATTTTATTAACTATAGAGTACGGACGAACTGAACATTTCATTTATTTTATTCTATCTTTAGTTATAGTCGGCTCTAGAAAGTCACTAATAGCCTCCTCTCGCGATGAGACAGAGTACACTGATATTGATGAGAGGTATAGAATTACAGACAGAGTGAGATGTAGAACTTGTACTAGATTGAAAGAATCAATGGCAATAGAATTCCTGCTCAGGTAAATGTAACTCTAAGGCACTGTGTTGATGCGCTACTACTATCAGTTCTACTTTACCAGTTAGGATTTACTTAGTAGCCTTAGCTTTAGACTAGCCCTTCTGGGAAGAGATTCAATAGCACCGGTCAAAGAGCTAGCAATGACTTTGTTCCCACCCAGAGTTTCTGGCTTAGATTTCTTTTAGATATCCCCTTCCCACCAAACTCTTGGCTTAGCCCAGGTAGTTGTCTGGTCTGTCACTCATGAAAGCAAGAAGTTCGTTAGCAAGAAAGTTCGTCCTACGCCCTTGCTATCGTAGAATCAATCTCCATTTCCCACATAACATCCAATCTCAAAAAATTCGAATTGAATTCCATCTTTCCCCGAGTCCCTGTCTTGGCTTGGTCTATGTGAGAGCTAGCCCTTTTAACCCCTCTCTCGTTGTCTACCTAGGCCTCCTTTCTATTGAATTTCAACTTTATCCATTAACCATTTAGAGTGCCTAGCCATCTAGAGTTCACGCGCATCGCATCTGCCTTCTACTTTATTCGCTACAGCTAGACTCAGCCCTAGCCAATGATCTTACCTACAAATAAGACTTCCTCCTTCAAGGTAGGCTTTTCATCGAGCTGTCCGAAGAGTTGAATGTCGGAAATCTTCTTTAGTCTAGAATAAGGCAAGCATGGTATTGGGTTACTATTTAAAAGGTTACGCACCTCTACTGGTAATACCCAAGCCAAGGGATGAGACTTTCCTTATCTCTTCAAGATGGTATTCCTAGAGCTCCCATCCCCAGAAGGAAGGCAATGAAATTGTAGTCGATGCCTAGCGCTTAGTCCCTTTAGGAAAGGAATGGCATTATGCTTCACACATGCAATTCGATTCCTACTAGCGTTAACATGAAAGCGCTTAGTTACCTTTGCCTGCTTTTATGCGCATCTAGAGGTTGACTGACCCCTCCCTTTCGAACTGAAATAGACCTTCTTTTCTTCCTATAGGAAACTCCCGGTCGTAGGGAATAAAATCCTATTCCTACAGACTTTGCCGCAGATTCTATAGCAGCTGATTCGTGAACAAATTGCCTATTCTCTAGTAGCAACAGGGAAAAGTCCTATTCTATTTTGCCGGGAAGAAAGAAATGAGACTTATATTATATATAAGTACCTCCGGAGAGGAAGGAACAGAGTATTTGAAGACAAGTTTTAGTTTAAGTTACCTTACCACCCGCAGCACTAAGGTAAAACCCTTAAGAGGTAGGAAGAATTGAATCATAAATTGACTTATGATGCGAAATAAGTGGTCTTGGAGGAAGGGCATTGATTAAGGGAGAAGCTCTGATTGCTGTTCGTATGTTGAACAAGTCGTTTTTTCTTAGGACCAGGAGAGAGAACACCTCCAAGCAGCCTTTCTCTTATATAAATATAAGATAAGAGAAACCAATGTTAGATGTAACACTAACCCAATCTGGAAATGGAGCGGATAGACCTCCTACCGCATGAAAGGCACAAGGGAATTCAATCCTCAAAAACTGAAAATGAACCTCCAACCTCAGGGAAAGAAAGTTCGTAGAAAGGTCCATGATCTTTGGTTTTCTCAGCTTTTGTCGGCTAAGCCTACTTTACTAATCGGGGTTCCGGTCTCTGTAAACTGGTCTCAACCTATCAGAGCCTTCACCTTCCGATATTACCAACTGCTGTTATTCTTGCTAAAGCCAGGAGAGCGTCTAATCAGTCCCCGCCACCCTTATTTGGTTTGGTTCGGATTTAGTTAAAATGGGCCTTTCGTAGAGTCTATCTCAAGTTGAATAGATGCCTTACTCAGAGTGTGAGATGAGAGGCAAAGGGAAACCAAAGAAGTACAACTAAACTATGCCCACAGCGGAGACATACTGATTAATAAGCTTTTCATTCTAGCATTAGTTAGATCCTTTTAGGGAGTCGATTCCCTCGCATCTGCATCGGCAGACGCCTAACCAAAAGATCCCTTTCTCTCACCAAGATCGATCGAGAACAAAACAAAGTTAGGGAGATAATTCTTACAAGGGGTACTTAAAAGAAATTTTTAATTATAAAAGAAGGGTATTCGAAACAAGTACCCCCTATACACGGCTTTTACAAAATATGCTCAAATATGAGGGTAGATCTAGGTGAGTAGGAAACAACACACTTACTTTACTTACCCACTCGTAGATGTAGGAAGGCGGCCCGCCCGCTAACCGAACTGCGTTACCAAAGCGATTCCTTTTCTTTTTAGATAGGTCTTGGTCCTTTTTGCCTATGTCAGTTTCGAATCTGACGGGTCGCGTTGAGTGGTTGACTTTTCCTCCAACAAAGTCCTTTGTCTGGGGGGGCAGAGTGCGCCCATTTCTTTTTTTAGTCGAGTCACAGGGGATCCTCCTTTCAATCGAACAGCTTTCGTCAAATCGTTAGTTTAGACTTTGGCCCTTGATTTGGACTAGCAATTTGAACAAACTGGTAAAGCTAGAGCTGCTCCTACTACTAAATCAACTTGAGCATATGTAGTCTCTACGCTTGAAAAAAAAGGCTTTTTGATCGCATCTGAAACGAAAACAAGTGCGTGCATTTCCCTATCAAAGCCGTTGAACTAACCTTTTAGGCACGAAGGGCATTCTGAAGCTGAATCGTGTGGATTCACCAGGCACCCCATATATTGATTTCCTTCAAACAGCACCTTGGAGAACCCTTAAGTTAAGGATTTTTATAAAAAATTCCCTCCAGATGAAATAGCTTCAAAATGTTCATACCAATTTGACCATCCGGCACTAACGAACTAGGTCGATACCAATAACAGGAACCGAAAGCCGCTCTCTTCCATAAAGAAGAGCGAAACTCTCACTCTCGCCTATCCGATCAATGGAAAGAAATGACTCCTAAATCAGTCCCTAAAGTGTAGGAATGTTAATAAACTCCTCCTTAAGGCTTCTACCCTCGGATGAAAGCAAGAACTATGAGCGGGGGGGATGAAAGTTGGCTATGAGCTAGACTAGAGGGGATTAGCCTTTTTTCCTTCAACTATAGGGCAGGCAATTCTCACTGCAAGTGGATGTTAAGAAGGGAATAAGTCAGACTTTTTGAGTCTTAGGGCCTTAGGAAAGAAACTAGCAGCTCTAATTCTCTCTCATATTAGATAGAAAACCCCTCCAACTCGATCGAAGGGAGAAGAACTCTCAGCCAAAAAAAGAAAGAGTTAGTCCTTTTCGCCGGGTTACAGAGCGAGTCAGTTAGGTCCGAAAGACTTTCTATTAATCATTTAAATTGGTAAAACCACTGGATCTCCCATTGCTGGGAAAGGGAACTAAACAATTACCACCTATGGATCATACCTATTGGATTGATCTTTCGATAGAAAGCTCGGCCGGATCAACATAAGCTTATTGTAGGACTGCACTTGGGGAGGCTTACCCCTGGAACGCAGCTACAACGGCCCGGGTGATGAAACTGAAGTTAGTCATTCTGCTTGTATCGACCTCTGTCTGTTCAATACCGATACCTGTCATATCCCATAGCTGTTCTTTTCTTCCCTTGATCATCACGCAAGACGCTTTTCTGGCACAAACCTAGTAGTTCTTTGTCCTGCCGATCTTGGGTGAGCTGATGCTCCAAGACCAAGAGTTTTCACAGCCAAAGCTATTGAAGCCCTTCTTTTCCTATTAAGTAATATGAAGTAAGTCTTCCTCTGGCTATTCCCTGTATACGCTAAATTGTTTCGAGGTTTATCCGACTGTTAAAGATTCTTAGTCTTTTTGTTTTGATATGAGAATATCCCCATATTATAGAAAGAGTTCGCACTTAGGGCACCAGATCTAGTTAGTAAGGAAAGTTTTCAAAGGTAAAAATCGTAAGACACAGGCCAACCACTCATGGAAAGCCGTCAATAGGCGTATATTGATATATAGATTCCTATAGTAAACACACGAAAGTCGACCATGTCCAATTCTTCAAGATATAGGGAGCCTAGCCTACGAACGACCCCCCTTATCCAATAACTTCCCAATTGCGGCAGCAGACTCGAACCGATTATGCCAAGCAAGGAAAGAGGTCTGGTCTGGTTACACGAAAGCTGGTAGAGCGAAGGTAAAGGCGGTTTTTTGTTAATTAATAGTAGTTTCGTTCCTTGTCTTTCTGTCGTTACAAGCGATCCACTCCATTTGTCAGAGTATGCTAGAACTTTCCCTGATTAGTTCATCTGCTCGCACATCCTGAACATTTAAGCAGTCCCGGAATTGTCATACATTCGGTGTTCGGTATTCCCTACTCCTTGTTCCTACAATACTATATATGTGGTGAATTTATAAATAGTGATTGTTGTTCCATACCGTTTATGTTAGTTAGTAAGACGAGACCGCCCTATCTTGTTGGTTGAGAACCTTAACCATGAATGTCAGTCTCCTCACAGTTGACCACACACATTCAATGGTATGGAGTTAGACCTTCTGTTTACAATGTAGAATGCAAATTCAAGGGAAAGTCGAAGAATCGACCTAAAAGGGATCTACTCAAATGAAAGTCATTATTTGACTAAGTGAGTGGTGGTTCCTTACGGAAACCTTACGAGAGGAGAGAAAGAACAGGGTCTCAGTTGAGCTTCTTTCTTACCTAGGAGACAGGGAATGACTTCTGCTATAGCACAACTATGTACTAAGTTGCTTCACTCCTTGCTTCATTCTTTTTTGTCTAAGTTGGCTTAGGGAAATACAAAGACAGAAGGTAGGTCAGCTAGTAAGTGCACTTGGGATAAAGGGGAAGCTTGGCTTAGAGAGTAGCTTTTCCGTCTTTCTTCCGTCACGGTAAGCGGGGTCTTTCTAGGACTGATAGTTCAGTTCAAGCGTATCATAGATCAAACAAGCCTTTTTTAGTCAAGCATGTTGTAAGGCTCAAGCCCCTTTACTATACTAGTAGAGGCAGAAGTAGGAAAGCAGTCAGTCTTTTCGGTAAGTCAGTGTTGCAAGTCTTATGCTCCGAACAGAGTACAGAGCCGGCACTCCTGGAAGCCTGTAGGGAATGGGGAAGGAAGAGTCAAGACAACTTTCCGCTTGACTGGTTCCAGTCTTTGCTCGGATGTGAAGTGAAGTCCTTACTTTTAGCCTAGGTAAGGCGCGGGTTTAGTCTTCCAAGTAAAGGAATGCAGAATTGAATGGACTTCTTTTTTTGGACTAGCTTTCTCGCCTTTCTGCAGTAACCTCTGTCTCACTTATTGACCTAGAATCTGAGGGTAGCCCGAAAAAGTGAAGCCTTCAGTTCTTGCTCTTCCACTGGTTACCAGCTTATGACCTGCGGGTAACTAAGGCTCTACCCATTCTGGGGGAATTTATCCTTGATCGGAATGCATGCCTTTCTTAGGTCTGATCATCGAAAGAAGGAAGGACATTCGATTCTGCCTTCTCCCCATTCCCTCCCCATACCTCTACTAATCAGTCTGATTCCTTTAACCGGGGGATGAAGATAGAGTCGAGTGAAGGGAGACCTTCAGAGATGGTGGGAAAACTAATAGCAACTAACTCTCAAAAAAGCTATTGCACCTAAAGGATAAATCAAAGTAGTCCCAGGGTTCCCATGGGGCCAATTACACTCTACCTGATGGACCAATACAATAGGGAGAGAGGAATACACCAATGGTGATAGACTTACCATTCACTTGCCACGAACCATAGAAGAAAAGCGAATGGAAGGCGAAAATTGTGAATGCTTGCGTGAAAGCACTTCCAACAACTAAACCAAAGGAAAATGCACTAACCTAGACTCCTCAAAAGGTTAAGTCTTAGGCCCATGGTTCTCCAACCGATTCTCCATTCCCCTCATACAAAGCAAGAAAGAAAAGTACTTTAGAATACATCTACACTGAAGGAAATATTGAATTTAATTGTCCTTCCTGGCCATGAAAGAATACCCCAATATGCCTTCAAGATAAGAAGTAAAACAATCATGGTAGGGATTTTGGCTTGGAACTCTCGCAGTCTCCCCTTGTACACTGGGAAGGCTTCTAGCTTTTCTACCTGAAGGAGCGGAAGCCACTCGACTGATAAGGAGAGGCTCGATGTAATTGAGTGAGTCAAAAGTGTTAGTGAGAAGCCCTCTCCTATCTAGGACTATTTCCACTCTTCTCTGAGTGCCAAAAAAAACAGTGCTAAGGTGGCGCTCACAACGAGAGTAGCTTACTATTATTCCTACCCTAATGTGTCAAGAATAGAATAGGTAGTACAGGTCAGCAAGCAAGCATAGCTAGATCTAAGCTATCTGGACCAGAAGGTATATCCTACCCCAACCCCTCTTGTTCTTGGTTCTTTTGTGCTATCTTTCTATCCAGTTTCCAGCGTTAATGTAGAAGTAGAAGGTGTAGAAAGAAGGATTATCATATTTGATGAAGTTATTTAGCTTTCATTAATCTTTCCTCATTTTCAGGCCCTCTCTCTGCCGAGCCTCTTGGAGTGCTTGCTGTGCTAGGGGTTGTATTCCCCAGAAGCCTCCAGGTATTCTCCGTGGGTGGGAAAAGAGTTTCTAAATCTTCTTCATATTTGATGCTGGATTACTAGATTTAGTTGTTGCTTCTACATTCTCGAGAGACCTCTCTCAGGATATGCCGACAAGGCTGGAGGAGCTACTGACTATCCAGATTTGGATTCGTCAACGGATGCAACAGAGGAAGCTACTGGGGCAGAGGCAGGAGTACCCGTCTCAGGCGGGAAAAGAGAAGGAACTCTGTATGACCTTTAACTCGTTGGAAGGAATTTGTAGCGGCATTTACAGTGAAGTAGGATGCTTCGATTCTCTTTCACTCGACTAAGTGAAGCGGCACATTCCAGCTCGTAAGTCTAAGGATTCCTCATCATCTTATCTGACGTGCTGGCTATCTTATCCTTCCTCCCATCCAGGGTGGCTTACTTTATCGCCTCTTTATAGTCGTGTGCAATATAATAGTCATAAGGGCTCTTAGTTAAGTTGTTAGCTAGAACGTCGGTCTACCCAATGTCTACGGTTCCGATCCTTGTGAGCGTGAAAGTCTGCAAAGTGAGGAGTAGTTCATATTAGTCCACAAAATTTCTTCTATAGAGGTCTCATTCGGTCCAACAAGGAGGAGTTGGTGCACTGCAGCAGGTTCGAGCCCTGAGGAAGCACTCCGCGGGGAAGGTCCAGGGGAACGAGGAAGGTAGAAAGAGGGGACTGCGCGTTTTTCCCTTTCTCCCTATATTCTTGGTGGAAAGACGTACTACTTGCTTATCCAAGCACTTGGGGTCTTTATGGGCTCGGTAAGATGAGTACTTAAAGCCAGGGCTTTTTTGATGTCTAGCCTCAAGGTCAATTGTGCTAGCATCTCGGAAATCTCAGCTAGTTGACGGATAACTATTAGAAAGTTGCCAATTTGCCAAGGCTGAAGCCATTAGCTGATGGTTAAGGTTAAATACAGTGGACTCCTCCTTGTCCCCCTCATTAAAGAGGGTTCATGCTGCCTCGGGAACTGGCGTTCTTGGCCATTGTAGGGTAAAGTCTCCCAAGCACCTCGTATGGTAAGCTAGGATTGGAAAAAGTAGGTAATGAAGGCGTAGGCGCAACTCACCATTTCAGCGTACCATCCCTTCTTCTCACTAAGACACTTCATCCCTGCGTTTGAACGGAATTTGATTGAAAGCCTTGCTCGAGAATCTTTGCTTGGGAGCATCTTGGCCATACGCGAGCCCTAGAATAAAGAATTTGCCTGACTACATGTGAAAGCTTTTTCTTCTTTCTTTCCTTCTGCTGGATTGAAAAAATCATCCTTGTTTCCTAGTCCACACCCGCACTCGCAGTCAAAGAACTTACTTAAACAATTCCATTTCCTCGACCTACTCTCTTTGTCTAGGGAAGTAGAGTTAACTACAGGAGCTCCTATCGAGTATGGCACATAGGCAGATGATTTTACAACAAAAGAACTTGCTAATTCAATAATGGAATATGGATTGTAGCCTGGCTTAGACTAATTACCTAGAACTTTTCCTCTTGTTTTTCATCAGCGGAACTAGGTTTGCTTTTTACAAGCTAAGCAAACTCTCTATGGTGGTCTTATTCCTTTTATTAGTTCAATGAGGGACACTGCTTTCAAGTTCATTCCCTTGCTTCATTGCCAGTGGAGCAAAGTAGCTTTTGCGTCCATATAAGTATGAAAAAATCTAATTCAATTCGGAAGGAAAACATAAAAGTAAGATTTGACAGCTATATGAGATGCAAAAAGTGGAATTGGACGCTTGGTCCTGGACAGAAAGTGATTTGCAAGATTTCACAGCTATAAAAACGCTTCTTTTTCAGTGATCATATAGTAAAGTATAGTATTTCTCCTAAAGTTTAAAGTAAGTTCATAGGCGGTATACAGTCAAGTATCAATATCATATTTGAAGTTGTTGTTAACTAAAGAAAAGTGTTCTAGGGGGTGGATGGTAGCTCTTGCCGCCGAAATTTGAGTAAATTCAGTAAGATTCTACTTTTGCGACGGTAGGTGTAGAGGAGTGATCCGTTAACTGGTCTCAGACGGGTCTCCTTTTTTGGGGTTTTGGATGGTGAAGATGTTAGATGAGTGTTGAAGGTTCGACTTCTACTAGGACCAATAAAGAAGAATCTCCACCCAATCTCTGTCATTCCCTTACACCTCCATGGGGATCTTTCTTTAATTGCATCACAACCCTCTTCGGCCGAAAGAGACATTGAGGACAGAAAGTATCCTCCTCGCCGTCATCCTGATCTGACACTCCTTCATGATCAAGAAAGGCATCTCCCGAATCTTCATCCTAAAAATAAGTCCCTTTCTCTTCAAAAATCCAAGGCTTTTCTTCTCTCTAAATTTAGTTATCGCCCTGAGGATAGCCTATGCGAAGGAAGCCTACACTGGCTCCAGGCCAAAGCGATTAAAAGGTGAATGGTCTATATCGTAATATAAGCTTGAAAGGTCCATGAGAGAAAGCCTGCCTTCTAGGGAAAATCTCCAAAATGAAAAAAAGCACTTTCGGTCTTGCTATCCTGCCCTGCCTCTCTTTCTCCAGACTAGGCACTCTATAGCTCACGGTGGAATGCATTTCATAGCGATTCCCCGCTCATAGTCATAGCACATGAAGTAATCTTTGAACCCACATAGTTGTTATCGGATTAGCTCAATCACCAGGATGAAGAAGTCGTCGATTAGCGAATCTTCACTCTCTAGGAGTAGGTGTTAGAATAGGTGACCATATAGCCAATCTTGGCGGGCAAAAATGTAACCTATGTCTATACAATTTTAGTGTTTTGATAAACTATTAATGAATAAAGAAGCGAAATTCATTTTGGCATTACTTTGTTTGCGTTCACTTTACTGCTTTATATCTATCTGTTCACTACGCAAACAAAGCCCACGGACTGAAAACCTATTTCGGGGACTGGGACTACGCTTGGAGATAGGTCCATGAAATCAGTCCCGCCGAATCAGTCAGGAAATCTCCAAGTCAAGGAATCTCGAAAATGGGTACCGAGATTCCCCTTGAGACTTGCACTAAGCATCTGCTGTCGTATTTCATCGACGGGTGACGAAGGTCGTCTGAGCAGTGTTAGTAGGTTAGCCTGCTAAGGAGCAGCTGAGTGAGGTGACTCGCGGGAACAGTCTTACGGAGGACCTTGAGTAGGGTCAGCAAGGTATGACATGTATTCCCGATTCCAACGGTACAGGCCAAGTTCTTTGACTTGAGGAACTGCTGAGTTTACCTGTATATCAGGTCTGTATCTTAGATATGGTGAGAGATTGCCAAGAAGCACTTGAGTAGTCATAAGCCATGTCTAGTGCAGCTCTGGTGTACAGAGTGACAGTAGTTTCCAAGAAAGGATCTGTCTCCTGTCAAAAGGCATTGACAGTTGAGTCTCACGTATGCTCTGTGTCTTGTCCCTAAAATCTGTGGCCACAGTAACTGAACAGAAGGGATGGTTTCCCTTGCGGTGTTTTAGTGAGGACAAACCGACACTTAGGTCCAAAATGGGTACCTGCATTTTCCGTGCCGTAGACCCTAAGTGGTGAGACCGTAGACCGTATCCCCGAAATTGGTGCCATGGGACCGTTTGCTAGATGGCCACGTCTAGCTGAAAGGTGAACCTAAAGGGTCCACACACATCAAGTATTTATTTTCGGGTCTTATTTTCTTAGAGAATTAATTCCTATTATTTGATAAAAGGAATTAATCTAATAAATTAGATTTATTAGAGGATTAATTTAATAGGCCAAAAAATAAATATTTATAAATTATTATATTTATTTATTTGGCCTTTGGAATATTTAATAGGATTTAAATATTGGCTTAATTGCATAAAATCCCACTGTGTTTTAAAACTCGGCTAAAGAACCCTTTGTGTTTTAAAAATAGGCTAAAAACCCCCTTCTATTTTATTGAATATAGCTCAATCGCCCCTCTCCGTCAAATTGACTTAACGGCGTCAAATTTTTTTTTGTTTGACCGTTATGCCCTTTTTATTATTTATTACTTGTTTATTTATGACCGTTGGATCTCATTTGAGTATATAATAACCATCAGATCTAAACAATTAATCTCAACCGTTAGATCGTAAAAAAAAGAACGGTCTGGATTCAACAAATTTGAATTTATACTATATATAAAGAATTAAAAAATTATAAAAAACAAAATATTATTTATATATAAAATTATAAAAAAAAAAGAAAAGAACACCCTACTCCCCCACCCCCGCCGCCGCCTACCCCTCCCCACCCCCCACCCCGCCGTCCCCCTAAGTCTGGCGACATCGCCGTCGCCTAGATCTGGGCGACGTCACGTCGCCCAGTCAAGCCGGTCTGGGCGACGGAGACGCCGTCGCCCAGACCAGCTACGAGCGACGTGCCCGATGCCGTCGCCCCTCTGTGCGGGGGCGGCGGCCCAACGCCGCCGCCCCCATTTTTTTTCTTTTTAAATTTTTTTTAATTAATTAAGAGTAATTTTCAAATAATTATAATAATTATTAGATATTTAATTAATCATTTTGTATATTTTCAATATAATTTTAAAAATATTTATATTAATTTATAAATTTAACATTTATATTTATATAGATATCTCAATTTGAAAAATAATATTTAGTATAATTTTTCTATTTTTTTGGTATTTTGATACTAATATAAAATATATTTAAAAAAAATTATTTATAGTTTTTTAGAAATAAGAAATAAAAAGAAATGCTTAAAAAATCAATTTGGGCCATGATAATTTTAGATACAGTATAGGGGCATTTTTGTCAATTAAGGACCCAAAAAAGGTCAAAACAAGTAAATAAGTCTTTAGTCTCTTATATAGATAGCATAAGGGTATTATAGTCCAAATAGGCCAAAAATAGGCACCAACACAGCTGAAAACGACAACCACACGAACCCCCCGCGCGTACAGGGCACATTCTCTAACGGAATGCGGTTTTTTTGCTGAGTTAAGAAAACACAAGGGGTTTTTTAGCCTATTATCAAATCACGAGGGGGTTTTTAGCTATATAAACAAAAAAAAGGGGGGTAAATTGGATTTTAGCCTTAAATATTCCATTAAATTAAATTAATGGTTGAGATTGAAAGGGAGAGATGGATGGCTAGGATGAATTTGACTAGGTCAAATACTACTTTGACTAGGACTTTGACTAGGTCAAATCCTAGTCAAAATAGACCTCTTTAGAGTTGGAGTTTAAACAGGATTAAACTCCTCTACTATATATATATAGTCTTGGAACATTAGATCTAAGGAGAATTAATACCGTTAATCAATAACGTGTTATTAATTTATCCTCTCCAAAATATTACTTGTTCGTTCGCTAGCACGACGTGCAAGATACGTGGGTGGATTGCGTGTTACTATTTGGAGAGTCTCAAACGCGAGACTTGGAGCAAATCGGGGAGCAACGCGAGTAGCAGTAAGAAGACGAAAACGACAATCGGTAGGTTCTGATTTATTATTTTCGTCCCTTTTACTTTTCAGATCCTATGGCCTCCATGATTTGTTTATGTTATTTAATTCATGAGATACACCGAATGTCCAGGAAACTTCAAGGGTACACCCCTTGAATGAGTTTCTTTAATTTTAATTAAAGCATGTTTAATGTTCGTATTTTTATTTATACCGCGCTTCCGCATTCGCGCTATTTTCCCAGGACGATCCACAATCTTTCAGTAGGACCATCTCCATCAAGCTTGAGAGGAACCCTTGAAATCTTTCCTTTCTTTATTGAATTCCCTGCCTCATCCCCCTATAGATAGACTGGAATCAAAAAGCAATAAAAGAATACTGGGAGTATGAAGTAGGAACAGACTCCCCTACGGCTAAGCCAACCTGTACTGTACATCCCTATCATCCCCTGCCAATAGGCATTTTTTCCTTCCAGGAGATGCCTTTAGTAACTCTCTTACTGCACCCAGAATCTGGTTATGTAGCGCACATCGGTTAGTCCTCTTAGCTACACCATGAACTAAGCCATCAGTCTAGCGATAGTTCGATAGTCGGAACTCTTGGCCTCTGAGTCCATATTAGTTTAGGTCTAACTTAATAAAATTGTGTAAGTGAAGTGAAGGCAGATCAAGCTTATACTCTTTCTTATCTTGTCTCCACTTCCTTTGGGCCAGAAGACAGGCAAGAGAGAATGTTATCAATAAGCCAGCAGATATCTGAGATCCTGTCCTCACTCATGAATGGACTCTTTCTGTCCGACCTTTTGGACTTCAACTTCCATTCAAATTCAATAGTATAGGGATGCTTCTGGAATTCTCTCTGTCGAGGGTCTCAATCATAATAGGGGAATAGGGTCTAGTAAGACAGAACGATTAGCATAGTCTACTCTTGAATAAACTAAGAACAAGTATCCGCTCCTTTCTTGTTGCATGACTCCGCTCTTCGAGAAGAAGCTGCTCTCTAAAACTAGTCCCTCTTAACCTTCTGATACCATCCAAAATCCTGTCACTTCCTCTTCAGATTGATGTTTCTCTGATATTGTCGTAATGTAATGCTTAGGTAGAGCGCCTAGAAGAGTTATTCTTCCTTCGGAAGGTCTTTACTTCGGCCTTGCTCTTCTGAAGAGTCTTGGCTTTGGTCGGATTGGTGGCATGAACTCTTCGAGCACCACCGGGAAATCAATCGATTTAATAAATGATAGAGAGATTTTAGTTTCATGTCGGAAAGAGTTCGCTTAAGACTGAGAAAAGGGAGGACAGATGTTTACTACGACTGATTTAAGACACTAATGACTGCATTTGTGATTCAATTAGCTCCTTCAGCCCTTGTCAACTCTCTCAAATGTATGAGTTGGATCCATTAGGTTCTTTGATTTGTTGGGGAAAAGGATAACCTCATTCCTTATAACTAAGCCAATCTCAAAATGCTATACCATATGCTTTATCGCTGCACTCGTCAAAAGAACAGCTCGAACAGTCTAACTAAGAATGCCATTCCATGAAAAGATTTGTACTCAAGCAAGCCCGGTAAAACTAAACGACTTTTGACGGGTTCTTCTATTATCTCCTTTATATTACCCAATCCGAGCTCATGAGTGCCTGTAGCAGCATCGATTCCTCCCCTTAATCCTTCGATATCGAGACCATAGGGATGACATATTAGGTTCCCTATGACGCGTCACTCTACAACTGGATACTACAGCTTTCTTGGCACTAGTCTAATTTCTTGGAAAACAAAGAAAGAATCTACTCTCTCTCGCTCGACGTCTTATCATGAAAGCATTGTAGCTTGCTAGATCGGATTGAGAGTTACTTCTTCCGCTGACTAACGTCTTTCGCTTGTGCCTTTGCAACATCCATTGCTTCTGACAATGTCGATGAAAAAGACTGAAATGGAACCAGGAAAACAACCCACCACTAGAACTTGCTTTGGTCTCCCTCCGCTCGCCCCCACCTGTCTTCTTCCCGCTATAGCGAGAGATCGATCTTTCACTTTCACTAATAGGAAATGTATTAAAAAAAATCCATGAGATGCTTCCAGATCGACTGCAGCTGCTACCTAAGGTAGCCCAGACTCAAGGCTTTTTCTCTCAATAGAAAGGGGTCTATTCCTATTAGGGTTTTCGCACAGTCGAAGACAGGCCACTGATAGAGGTCTTCATCCACGGTGATGGTATAGTAGTCAACAGTAGTCACCAGCATAATCTCCTCAGTGCACACTGATGCCTTCGAGAAAGCTGTAGCATCGCTGCGTAAATAACTGTGGTGGAGAGGGCCCCTAGACTGTTAGCTCACCTGCGCCCAGTACTCTTTCACTTTATGGCTAGCCCTATTTTTTTTGCTAAAATCCTTATTTGACTAAGCTTGAAAACATTAGCTTCATTGAGCTGCTTTTGACGTACTTGCATATAGTGAAACTACCTCTCCTCCTGCTTCTATCAAAGCTGCTCTATTTGAATCCCCTTTCAAGTGGGAAGCCTTCGTTAGTGCATATGACTGACCTGGCACGGGCTGTTGGTAGAGAGCTAACAATGGATGTAGGAGAAATGCCAAGAGATGGAATTGAAAGGCTTACCACTATAGAATGGAACACCCGAGGCTGGCGTGCTGTAAGACTCAAACTCTATGGAGAAAAGAGGTACGGATACTGCCCTCTTAAGAGTTCGTTGGCTTAAAAAATCTTCTTTTCTTTCTTCTTCCTGCGGGAGAGAAAAGAGCTTTTCCAATTTGAACACTTTAAATAGTGTCCGCCCCTTACTGATGGATTGACTTTGCCCAATTCAAAGTAAAGGCTGTAAACTCAATTACATCGAGCCTCAACCCCCAATCTAAGAGCATCTGAGTTTCCCTCGACGCTGACCCGATAGAAGTCAAGCCTTTTGTCTCAAAAAGAATGGTCTCGATCTTCTTATTTTTCAGCATTATTGTAAACAATTTAATCCTAGTCGTCTTGCGTGGAAGGAGCCAGATGACAGAGAATCCATAGTCTGCTAATCTAATCCCAACGTCTTTGATCCTTACAAATTATCTATGAGATCTCTTTATTTTTTTTGTTACACAATATTGAATTTTTTCTTCTGGCTATGATTCTTTCTATTCTTATTTATAACTTATTTATTTTCTGGCCTTTTTCAACCTCTTCTTTCTTTAGACTCTCTTTTTTGTTTTGGAGGATGTGGATTGCGCATTTTTTTTAGTATTGTTTTTCCGCTTTGTCAACCTTCTTCGTTTTGACCGGACAACTGGATGCGAATCTTGCTCTACCACCTCTTAAGAACTATAGTGAATGGCTAAGAGGAAGGCATTTCCTACATTGAAGCTGACCAAAGCTGGTGTTCCCTGTTCCGGAGCTGCCAAACTAGTCAAGCACAAGCATTAGGAGTATGCTTCAAAAGCCAGACACCTCTCGTCTGTAGATTGGAAGAGCTAAAGTAACTGTTTGTTGGGGTCGTCGGCTAAATCGGCCCAACTGATAGCACTAAGATGGAGTAGAATAGGCCTACTAATATGCCCAATGTGCTTGCTGCAATATCATGAGAGGCTCTTCGGTACAGCTAATTTGAGGAGGCAGGAAGAAGTTGCCCTAGAGAGGGCGCCGAGTTTAGGTACCTCTTTAGGCAGATAGGCAATCCACTTTGGTGTGATTCTCACAAGAGAGAGATTGGCCTATGTTAGGGTCTGCGTCGAAGTTATGCCGAATTCGGAGTTCCCAAAAGAGGTTCTACTGATGAACAATGAAGGGATTCAAACTAGAATTCCAGTTGAGTATGAGTGGGTTTTGGTACAAGCTTTATGTGGTGTTATTGGGCACAAACCCGAGCATTGTAAGACTGCGAAGAAGAAAGCCAAGCAGGTTTGGGTCCAAAAGAGCTCTCAAAATATCTCCAATCCAAGAGTTCAAGTGAAGTTTTTTGATAAACTTGTCGATGTGATCATTCAACGAAGGCAGTACTCTTCTTGTCTAGGAGGAAGAGAATCTTACAAGAAAGGTTACAGGTTTTATGTGCGAACATTTCATGCTCAATATGCCGAGTCCAATGTCAAACCGATTCCTAGAAAACATCCTCTAGAGCAAAGCAAGGATCCCCTTCAGTAAGTAGGCCGCAACCCCGCGCTCGATGTGCAAGGTCTAGCACAAGCGCTTCACACATTACCTCCACCCGATCTTCGCCAGTCCAGGAACCTCTCCAAACGGGATACGTTCCACCCGTAGTCTCGGGGCAAGCTGTCCCTCTTGCAAATCAGCCAATTTTCACCTCCCAACCTACGCCGGGTTATGTTCCTCAGCCCCAACCAAGGTCTTATCAGCCTAACCTCTTCTTTCGCTTACTGCTTTAGAAATATCAAGATTAGTCTACTACTAGAGAAAGAGCCCTTGTCTTCTTCAATGTCAATTGTAACTTACTCCAATGCCACCTCGTTCCTATCTTATTTTTTACAATACTAGAATTTCCTCTGCGCCATGCCCTGGATATGCCATTTCCGCCTAACCTAAATCTCTTGACTGAGCTGCATTTCCAATCCGTTTAGTCAGTCTCGTACCCTACCGGGCAAACTACTTCATGTCCCAATTTATGTGGGTTAATATCTTCCACGTCCAGAGAGAGGAGATATGTAATAAGAGGAGACCGAGCTTACTAATAGTAGAGTGGAATCTTTCCTCCAACAGACCCCTCTCCTGCGCTTATAGTGCGCAAAGCAAAAATCTATGATTTTTCAGCTTGGCTTGAGCCCGTCGTCGTCCTTTTACTTTCACTTGCTTCTCTTCCTTCTGGCCAACCCTTCTTATCAGATAGGAGATCCCATCCTGCCATATCCAGTGAGGGAAGCCGAGTCGGTCAAGAGAAGGTTGGCTCTCGTAAACTCGACGATAAGTCCTCAGTTTGGGTTTCTTCCCTTGATACTATTCAAATTTAGTAGTACAAGTTATTTTCCTACATGAAAATGGTCATATAACCAGTTTTGCTATTTTGATAGCAATGGTACGTACAGGAATTAAACTGTGAAGATAGACTAGCTAACTCCGAATCAGAAGATACACTATACTCTGTATAGCAACTGTAGAACGAAGCAAGCGGAGGCTGAGAATGAAAAATCTTCTTTTTCATTTCCTTGAGCACTACTAGCGCCTAGACGAGTAGACTCTCTAGACTAGTCTAGACTCTTAGACTCGCTTCTCGTTAGACTCTATAGACTATTTAGCTCGTTAGACTCTCTTCATATATTACGCTCGTTCCTACCGCATACGTTATTGAATGCTAACGCGGAAGATGCTATATGTTAATAAGAAGCCATTGTGCGTAAGTCTCAGTATAAAGACTTCGTCTTCCTTGTTCAGAACGCTTTGACCCTTTGCCATAGTATAGTTATGGAGATTCCAGATTCGCGGGAAACAATAGAAAGAATTTCTTTGTGGACAGAATAGATAACCAAAAGAACAGACAGGAGCAAGCCAGAGACCTATTCCATATGAGCTAGCTAGCCAATGAGATGAGCTATGTTTCGGGTCGTGTGGTAGATCCTCAATGGGTTTGGGAACTTGCTCTATGCTCTAGGTTATCAGCAAACCCTTTGGATCAGATCCTGTCTGAAAGGAAGGATGCCAATGGGCCATCTCCGGTGCATCCGAACTCGCTTGTCCCGATAGAGGCTATTTTCTTTTCTTTCGATCGTGGGATCAGATCGTGAAAGGTCTCATCTACATCTACTTATCTCAATACAATCGAATTGGGGCACTTGGAGCTCTTTCCGGTGAAGAAAGAACCGAACCAACCTTCGGCTTCGCGCTATTGTTACTACACTAAGAGCGATGCCCTCTTTGTAGGGAGGGAGTCAAAGAACAATGGCGATTGAGGATCCGCTGCTCATTAGTCTAACTACTACCACTATTGAAAAAGTTCAGTAAATCAGAAACTAGGAAGTCTTACATTCAAGCTATTAGATCTTTTCCTTAATGCATAGACCTAGGTAATTAAGATGCCAAGACTTTTGGAGAGGGAGGAGAATGGATGAGTCAATAAAGTAAGAGAAGAGATAACGAATAGACTGGATTGGATGATTTAGAAAAAATATTCCCTGGAGGAAGACAATTTTTAGAAGACTTCAGGGACTATCAGGGAAAAAGCTGAAGTGTCTAAGGGCAAAAACACAGACAAAGGAAAAGGAAAATACAGGTGAAAGGCTTGGGTGGTACACCTTTTTCTTTCACTTGCAAAAACACGCCATAAGGCCGGCTTAAAGGAAAGTCTCATCCCTAGCTACTTTCTTTCGAGAATCCTAATAAGATCTTGCTCACTTTGAATTTTCCTAAATAACTGAAGTTTTTAAAGGGAAATACTGGATGGGTGAAAGTCATATAGAAGGCACAACTTCCCAGGGCGAGTGATCCCTATGAAAGATAAGAAAAAAGAGTGGACGTCTCAGCCAAGGATCTATTCTTTACATCAGCTATTAGATTCATTGATCTCTTTAAGGATGCTTTCCATCTCTGTTAACGAAAGCTAATTTCACTTCCCTACTGAAAAGAAAAGTTCAGTCTCAGTCGGGATCTTAGCTTTGTTCATTACTCGGAGTTCCTTTCGTCTAGCTTTCTGAAAGAGTAAGATTACCGTCCTTAACGGAAAACCTTGACTTATTCTTCTAACCGCTCCTTCCGGCTAACCTTTAAATTAGCTAGATGACAACCCAATGGAAGACCGAGAAATATGAAAACTGGAAGCGCTGCCAGTGAGGAATATCTGTTGCAGCGGAGGTCTCGCTAGGAGTGTAGTCTTATATAAAGTTAATGATCCATTCACCGGTACTCTAAAAAGATAAAGTCAACTCGAAGGGACCATAAGCAGCCTTTTTAATAGCACAAATCTACTTCCTCAACTGCTTGCTATTCGAATATGGAGAAAGCCCTCTGCTGCCATTGATGGACAAATCCAACTATAATAGTACGATTAGTGATTGTTTGAAAACTATGGGTTGATCCTAGACGCTATAGCCTAATTGACAACAAAGAGATGAAAGGACGTAGTTAAAATCCAACCTTTGGCATAACGGAGACGGGAACATCACTTTGTAGCTGGGATTTCCTTTTATTCTTGAAGGCTTTCCTACTTCTATAATTCTAATAGAATCTTCTAAGGCATCTTCTCTTCTGAAGTTACCACGGTCTGTCATCAAACCTCATAGGCAAAGGATAAACCTAAACTTGTTCACTACCTCGGCTAACAACCGTCTTAAAGAATTCAGTTTCTCCTTCGGCTGAGCTTTTGGTCGAGTCCCCATTCTATAGGATATAGTTTCAAGAGCCCTCGCTATATAGACACTTTGTTGCAAAAAATCCCATCCGTGTATTAGTGATAGCTCCATCCTAAACTTCGGTTGAATGAAGTCCTTCTGAACTGGAATCATGAATTGGATTCTCACCAATTTTTGCGTTACTCAAGCCGACATTCTCGCTTCCGCTTCGTCCACCGCTGCTCGCGCGGGGGCTTTCCTCTAAGGCGAAATGCTCCCCTACCTCCTTTATCACTGAGCGATCATTTTAGGGGCCTTAGCTGGTGATCCAGGCTGTTTTCCCTCACGACGATTAAGCTTATCCCCCATCGTCTCATTGGCCGACCTTGACCCCTGTTATTTTTGAGGTCATATCTAGTATTCAGAGTTTGCCTCGATTTGGTACCGCTCTCGCGGCCCGCACCGAAACAGTGCTTTACCCCTAGATGTCCAGTCAACTTCTGCACCTCAACGCATTTTAGGGAGAACCAGCTAGCTCTGGGTTCGAATGGCATTTCACCGCTAACCACAACTCATCCTCTGATTCTTCAACATCAGTGGGTTCAGACCTCCACTTAGTTTCACCCAAGCTTCATCCTGGTCATGGATAGATCACCCAGGTTCGTGAAAGAAAATCCGGTGGATCGTCCCGGGAATTGCGCGAATGCGGAAGCGCGGTAAAAAATAAACATATTAAATTTACAAAATAAAAGGCATGCTTTTAATTTAAAGAACACGCTCAAGGGGTGTGCCCTTGAGGTTCCCGGGCGTTCGGTGTATCTCATGATCATAAAACAATTAAATAAATCATGGAGGCCATAGAGTTCAAAAATAAAGAGGGACGAAAATCTTAAACGAGACCTACCCGTTGTCGTTTTCGTCTTCAACTGCTACTCGCGTTGTTCCCTGTTTTGCACCAAGACCTCGTTCTTGAGATCCTCCAAATCGTGACACACGATCCTGAAAGGAATTGTGGATCGTCCCGGGAAAAGCGCGAATGCGGAAGCGCGGTATAATTAAAAAATAAATGCGGAATTTAAACATGCTTTTAAATTAAAACACGTTTCAAAGGGTGTGCCTTTGAAGTTTCCCGGGCGTTCGGTGTATCTCATAAACGAATAACATAAAATAAATCATGGAGGCCATAGGGTTGGAAATTAAAGAGAGGACGAAAAATTAAAACGAGACCTACCCGTTGTCGTTTTCGTCTTCAACGGCTACAAGCGTTGTTCCCCGTTTTGCACCAAGATCTCGTCTTTGAGACCCTCTAAAATCGTGACACACGATCCACCCACGTATCTTGCACGTCGTGCTAGCAACGAACAAGTTTATGTTTTTGGAGTGGATGAATCAATAACACATTATGGATTAATGGTATTGATTCATCAAGTTCTTAATGTTCCAAGAACAAAAAGAACCAAGAAAATATTTCTTGGAGAGGGAGAGAGAATCGGACGAGAGAGAGGGAGAGAGAATCCGTGTGTGTGTGTTGTAGTGTGTGTGTTGGAGTTTCATCATCCTTCAACTTGTAGGATGCTAGGGGTTTATATAGAAGAGGAGTTTAATCCTCTTTAAACTCCTCTTTTAAGAACTCTAATTTGACTAGGATTTTGACCTAGTCAAAGTCCTAGTCAAAGTAGTGTTTTGACCTAGTCAAAACAATCCTAGCCATCCATCTCTCCCATTGATCTCAACCGTTGATTTAATTTAATTTAATGGAATATTTAAAACCTATTTAAATATTTCCAAGAGGCTAAAAATAAATATAAATATTATTTAAGCCCATTAAATAAATCCCTTTGATAAATCTAATTTATCAATTTAATTCCTTATATCTAATAGAAGGAATTATTTCTCCAAGAAAAATAAAGGACCCGATTAAATCCAATTTAATCATTCCTTCACTCCAATATTTTAATTCCTAATTAAATATCTAAATGTGTGTGGATAGTGTGTGACTCTTTAGGTTCACCTTTCAGCTAGACTTGGTCGGATTCCTAGAATCCTTCCGTTACTATGGGTGGCCATCTAGCAACGGTCCATGGCACTAGAGACTAGGTGAAATATTCAGGGATGAACATTTTAGGCTCTAACAGTACAATTGTCCTTCTGTCTTCGGTCTCATCACTTAGAGTCTAGGGCACGGAAAATGCAGGTACCCATTTTGGACCTAAGTGTTGGTCTGTCCTCACTAAACGCCGCAAGGGAATCCTTCCCTTCTGTTCAGTCACTGTGGCCACAGTTTTAGGGACAAGACCTAGAGTATATATGAGACTCAACTGCCAAAACCTATTGACAGGAGACAGATCCTTTCTTGGAAACTACTGTCACTTTGCACACCAGAACTACACTAGACATGGCTTATGACTACCAAAGAGAATTCTGGCAATCTCTCGCCATACCCTAAGATACAGCCCTGATGTACAGGTAAACTCAGCAATTCCTCAAGTCAAAGGACTTGACCTGTACCGTTGGAACCGGGAATACACGTCATACCTTGCTGACCAAACTCAAGGTCCTCCGTAAGACGGTTCCCGCGAGTCACCTCAGTCAGCTGCGTCCTAGCATGCTAACCCACTAACACTGCTTAGACGACCCTCGTCACCCGTCGATGAAACACGACAGCAGGTGCTTAGTGCAAGTCTCAAATGGAATCCCGGTACCCATTTTCGGGATTCCTTGACTTGGAGATTTCCGGACTGATTCGGGAAGACTGATTCCATGGACCTACCTCCAAGCGTAGTCCCAGTCCCCGAAATTGATTCTCAGTCCGTGGGCTTTGTTTGCGTAGTGAACAGATATAGAAAACAGATATAAGTGAACACAAACAAAGTAATGCCAAATGAAATTCACTTCTTTATTCATTAATGATTTATCAAACACCTATAATTGTCTAGACATAGGTTACATATACCCGCCAAAATTGGCTTACATGGTCACCTATTCTAACAATCTCCCACTTGACCTTTAAAGCCAATCACCCATATGCCTAATCCCCATCTTCTCAAGATGTTGCGTATGAGCACTCTGCGACATAGGCTTTGTCAGCGGGTCTGCTGTGTTGTCTGCTGAGTTGACTCGGTCCATCCGAACGTCACCTCTTCCTACCATTTCTCTAAGAAGATGGTAGCGTCTAAGAATGTGTTTGGAACGGTGATGAGATCTCGGTTCCTTTGCTTGCGCTATTGCACCGTTGTTATCACAGAAGATGACAACAGGCTCGGCGATGCTAGGCACCACACCCAACTCTTGGATGTAGTTTCTCATCCAAACCGCTTCCTTAGCAGCTTCTGAAGCTGCTATGTATTCAGCCTCAGTGGTGGAGTCAGCAGTGGTTGCTTGCTTGGAACTTTTCCAAGCCACTACTCCTCCGTTGAGTTTGAATACATACCCCGATTGAGACTTGGCATCATCGTCATCAGACTGGAAGCTAGCGTCGCTAAAGCCTTCCAGAATTAGTTCTCCATTGCCATAGACCAAGAACATTTCCTTAGTCCTCCTAAGGTACTTAAGGATGCCCTTGACGGCATTCCAATGTGCCTCTCCTGCACAGGACTGATATCTGCTTGTCACGCTCAAAGCGTATGCAATGTCAGGCCTGGTGCAATGGACCGCATATTGGATGCTACCTACGGCAGAAGCATAGGGATGACTTTCATCTTTTCAAGTTCCTCATCAGTCTGCGGGGACTGCTTCTTGGATAACTTGATCCATGCCTCATTGGAAGGAATCCTCGTTTGGAGTTGTCCATTCGATATCTCTTCAGGACTTTCTCCATATACGAGTTTTGGGTGAGCCCTAACATCCTTTTAGATCTGTCCCTGACAATCTGGATGCCTAGGATGTAGGAGGCTTCACCCAAGTCCTTCATGGAAAACTTGGTTGACAACCATGCTTTTGTGTTTCCTAACATTCTGACGTCATTACCAATGAGCAGAATGTCATCCACGTAAAGCACTAGGAACACTATAGAGCTCCCACTGACCTTCTTGTATACACAAGGGTCGGATTCGTTTTTGATGAAGTCATATCCCCCGTATTACTTCATCAAATCGAATGTTCCAACTTCGGGATGCTTGTTTTGAGGCCGTAGATGGACTTCTGGGAGACGACAGACCTTCTGTTCTTCTCCAGTGACCGTGAAACCCTCCGGCTGATCCATATAGATCACTTCTTCAACGAAACCGTTGAGGAAGGCCGTTTTCACGTCCATCTGCCATATTTCATAGTCATACCATGCTGCTATGGCAAGCAGGATCCGAATGGACTTAGCCATGGCTACTGGCGAGTAGGTATCCTCAAAATCGACCCCGGGTCGTTGAGTGTATCCCTTAAGCTACAAGCCTAGCCTTAAAGGTTGTGACTTCTCCATCAACGCCGAGTTTGCGCTTGTAGACCCACTTACAGCCCACTGGCTTAACACCTTTCGGTGGATCTACAAGTCTCCAAACTTGGTTCTCGCTCATGGAGTCCATTTCGGTCTTCATGGCCTCAAGCCATTTCCCGGAGTCGATGTCAGACATCGCTTCCCCGTATGTCTTAGGATCGTTATCCAGAAGATCGGTCGCACCTAGAAACCCATATCTCACTGGAGGTCTGGATTCTCTAGTGGACCTACGAAGGACGGGAACGTCAGTGGTGACTGTGGGCGCTGACTGTATCGGAGCCGGCGGTTCAGGGACCGGGACTGGCCTTTCTTGAGGTTGTCCTTCATGCCTAGCATGTTGGACTTCTCTAGGTTGGTCAGCCCTCCGTGCATTAATCCTGAATCCTCTTGGTGAGGTTTCCGCGGCTATTTCTGATGGCTGAGTTCCATCACTTGAATCCTCAAGGATCAGCTCATCAGGTTGGATATCCTCCGGGAAGCCTTGCTCCAAGAATACTGCATTCCTTGAAACAAATACCTTTTGTTCCAAAGGGTCATAAAAGTAATAACCCGCAGTTTCTTTAGGGTATCCAACGAACCTGCATAGGCTAGACCTGGATTCTAGCTTATCTCCCACTAACCTCTTGACGTATGCGGGCTACCCCACACTTTCAAGTAGTTGTAGGACGCAGGCTTGCCGTGCCATATTTCATATGGCGTTTGGGTCAATGCACTGGTAGGCGCCAAATTCAACAACTTGGTTGCCGTTTCTAATGCATAACCCCAAAACGATAAGGGCAATTTGGTAAAACTCATCATGGACCGAACCATGTCCAACAGGGTTCGGTTCCTCCTTTTAGAGACGCCATTTAACTGTGGTGTTCCGGGAGGTGTCCATTCCGATATTATACCATTTTCTTTAGATAATCTAGGAATTCGGCACTAAGGTATTCACCGCCTCGGTCTGACTGTAGGACTTTAATTTTGCAGTTGGTCTGGTTCTCCACTTCAAGCCTGAATTCTTTAAACCTCTCAAGAGCTTCAGACTTGTACCTCATCAGGTAAACATAACCGTACCGTGAATGGTCATCGGTGAAGGTTATGAAGTAGGAGAACCCACCTCGGGCCTGCGTCCTTAATGGTCCACATACGTCTGTATGGACCAAGTCCAATAGACTTGTGGCAAGCCTACTTTGTCCTACAAAGGGCTTCTTGGTCATTTTCCCTCTTAGACAAGACTCACAAGTTGGTAGATCACTCAAGTCCCCAACCTCTAGGTTCTTTGAGTCTACCAACCTTTTCATCCTATCTTGGGATATGTGACCTAGCCTAGCGTGCCACAGACGTGCGTTCCCGTTATTATCTAATTTCCGTTTGTGTTGAGCGTTAAGAACGAAATTGGATTGTTGCAAGATATAGAGCCCGTTGTGCAATGTACCAAGTAGATGAGCAATTCCACACCTCATCAAATAAAAGCAATTTTTATTGATTCTGAACTCATAACCACTATTGTCCCAACAATGGAATGGAAATGATGTTCTTAATCATACTAGGTACAAAATAAATCTGCTCTAATTCTATGCTAATGGTATCACTAATTACTAAAGTGGCGGATCCTACTGCTTCTGCTGAGATGGCCTTGCCATTTCCAAGCTTCAGGATCATGTCCCCGCTACTTAGTTTTCTGCTTCTTTTCAGCACCTGCAAATCATTGCAAATGTGAGCTCCACAGCCGGTATCCAATACCCAAGAGGCAGAATTAGTGACCATGTTAACCTCAATCACAAATATACCTTGGTTTGAGAAGAGTTTGGGGCACTCTCTCTTCCAATGCCCTTTCTCACGGCAATTGATACATATGTCATATGCCTTTGACTGTTGCTTGGAGACAACCTTTCCCTTTCCTTTGCCTTTCCCCTCTTTGGCAATGGGAACACTCTGAGTGTTCATAGCTGCTATGACGGCTTTTCCCTTCCCTTTCTTCTTTTTCCAACGTCCGGCACCCTTGCCTTTCGTCTTGGAAGTTGAAGCACCTCCAAACAATACCGAAGGCGTGGACTTCTTAGTCGTTGCCTCGTATTGCACCAACATATTGATCAAATCATGAATGCCCTTCTCAAGTGCATTCATGTTATAGTTGACGATAAATTGGTCGAAGGAGGGTGGGAGTGAGTGAAGGATCACATCTATGTACGTTTCGTTATCGAGACCTGCCTTTAGGTCCTCGAGCTTTTCCACTAGGGTAAGCATTTTAACCCCATGCTCTTGTACAGAGGATCCTTCTGTCATTTTAGTTCCAAAGAACGCCTTGGTCGCGACATACCTAGTATGCCGGTCCGGGACTGCATAGCAATCCTTAAGGCGAGCCATAATGGAAGGGACATCGTCTAGCCTTTCATATTGCTTCTGAATCTCATTGGTCATCGAAGCAAGTATGATGCTACGGACCTTCCGGTTATCCTTATGCCAAGTCTCGAACGTCTCACGTTCTTCTGGCGTGGATCCTTCCGGTAAGGTCCTAGGGAGAGGCTCGTCCATGACGTAGCCTTGGTTCTCGTAATCTAGGACTATCCTGAGATTGCGCAACCAGTCGTTGTAATTTGTTCCATTGAATTTATTTGTCTCAAGAATGGTTGATAGTGGGTTCTTAGACATTTTAAAATCTACATTTAGAAAACAACGCGCGATCAGCAGAAAATAAAGACGGTGGTTTGATGAAATAATTAAATGCTTGGTCTTTAGTCATTTAATCCTCCCACTATTTATACGAAAACACGGTACTCTCAAACGTGATTTTCGGGAAATCCTTTCCTAGTGGGCTTGGGATCCACAGTGATTTTTCCCATACCCCGATTTTACGATTCGCATGGAAAAGATCCTGTGGGAGGTATTCCATACCATTCTCGTTCCACGAGATTCCCAAGATTATTGCCTCACCCTTTTGCATGATCCCGAGGACTCCAAGCGAATCATGCTAATTGAGCGTTAGACCCGACCCAATCGACCGAGCCATGGACCCACTAGTACCCCCACGACTCGTGAGACAGGTAACAGCAGCCCATTTTTCGTTCATGACACAGTGCAGCTTCTTTTAAGTACAATAACGTGCCACGACTCGTGAGACCACGCTATTGACCTAAAACAGCTTCCTCACTGTGCCATGGATTGGAAGGCATGGACAAACTCCTAGAGTTCATGTCCACTTTATCTAGGGTCTAATATTTCAACATTGGTCCAACCAATGTGAGAGTAGTGAATGACCGAGATCTCATAATATATCCATACATTCATCCATAATGCATAAATAAAATCCATCCATAGCAGTTATATGATAAATAAAAGCCATTCATCCATCATAATAACCACATGCAAAATTAAAGCCTAGCACGCCCCTGTTGGATGATCACGAGCCCGAATCCTATGCGATCCACTGAGCCCGCAGTGGATCTATGGTCAATCTAGGGTTGGTCCTATACTATTACAATAATAGTAACCCAATCATCATGCTGATGGGCCTTGGTCTCTTTTCCTCTTTCTTCACTTCATGGAAAACGCCAAGGGACCTCCGGTCTGGGCTCTCCATGTGGTCCTTCCTTCTTCTCCATCAATTACAAAAAATGGAAACCTCACTTCTAGTCTACTCTCATTACATATTTAAAAAATAGAAACCCCAGCGAAAACCCGGGGGAGTACATAAGGAGGGAGGTAGAAAGCCTTATTATTCCAAGGCACTAGAAAGAGAGAAGGAGAAAGCAGTTAAAGAGGCACACAGGCCCAACAGAAAATTAAAACCATACATCCGGTCTAGGACTCGTGATCATCCATTTCCATCCAACACACATAATCACATGATCCAATCACATAATTACAATATACCAATAATTCATGATTTCCAATCATAATAATCCAAAACAGAAATAAAATGATCATGTGCGCAACGTGTGAAAAATAAAACACAAATATTGGTAATAATATTTTTCTCGTTTTAGGAAAACCTTTCCTCATTATTTTAAGTAAAATAACCCCGGGATTCCAAATCCAATTTATTTTACTCCTAAAATAATGTCTTTAGGAATTTAGGCAAAATTGAACCCAAAAAACGAATTTTCAGAATTAATTCAAAATTAAAACTGAAAAGTAAATAAATAAATAAAATAAAATAAAATAATACTAGGGTTTCAAGAAACCCTAGCTTCAGCAGCCACCGGCCGCCGCCACCGGCAGCAGCCGGCAGGCCGTGCGCGCAGGCACTGCCTGGCCGGGCGCGCGCGCGCAGGCCCCTTGCCTGCGTGCGCGCGAGCCTGGCCGGCAGCGCGCTGCGCGGCCTGGTGTTCCGGCAGGCCGTCGCGCGCGCAGGCTCCTCTACCTCGCGCGCGCCGGCCTGCTGGTCGCCAGCCGCGTGCCTGCGCTGCGCGCAGTGCGCGCGCGCGCAGACGCGCACTGGGCACGCCCGCCGGGCGCGCGCGCGCAGACGCCTCCGTCTGCGTGCGCGCGCGCCTGGCAGCGCGCCTGGTGCCGTCCGCGCGCGGGCTCTCTGCCCGACAGCCTTCCGCGCGCGCGCGCGCATGAGCGCGCCTACCCACCCTCGTCTGCCCGCGCGCGCGGCTGTAGGCGCCCCTTGCGCGCGCGCCCGCGCGCAGCCATCCTGGCTGCGCGCTGCCCCTGCGCGACCGGCTGGGCGGGCGCGCGCAGGCTACCCTTGCCTGCGCGCGTCTACCCTGCCGGCAGCCCCCGGCTGGCCGGCTGTGGCGTTTCTCGTTTTCAGTTCAAATTTTCCCCCGTTTCCCAAGAAAAACAGAAAGATACCAATATTCAGAATTTCACACGAATTAAAAGCAATAAAACAACATGCTTTAATAATCAAGAAAATCAAGATTCAATTAAAACATGCTCAAAACACGTTTCATGCTTAAAACGCACATAAACGCTAGGCCTATACACCGAACCGGGCTCTGATACCACTGAAAGGAATTGTGGATCGTCCCGGGAAAAGCGCGAATGCGGAAGCGCGGTATAATTAAAAATAAATGCGGAATTTAAACATGCTTTTAAATTAAAACACGTTTCAAAGGGTGTGCCTTTGAAGTTTCCCGGGCGTTCGGTGTATCTCATGAACGAATAACATAAATAAATCATGGAGGCCATAGGGTTGGAAATTAAAGAGAGGACGAAAAATTAAAACGAGACCTACCCGTTGTCGTTTTCGTCTTCAACGGCTTACAAGCGTTGTTCCCCGTTTTGCACCAAGTTCTCGTCTTTGAGACCCTCTAAATCGTGACACACGATCCACCCACGTATCTTGCACGTCGTGCTAGCAACGAACAAGTTTATGTTTTTGGAGTGGATGAATCAATAACACATTATGGATTAATGGTATTGATTCATCAAGTTCTTAATGTTCCAAGAACAAAAAGAACCAAGAAAATATTTCTTGGAGAGGGAGAGAGAATCGGACGAGAGAGAGGGAGAGAGAATCCGTGTGTGTGTGTTGTAGTGTGTGTGTTGGAGTTTCATCATCCTTCAACTTGTAGGATGCTAGGGGTTTATATAGAAGAGGAGTTTAATCCTCTTTAAACTCCTCTTTTAAGAACTCTAATTTGACTAGGATTTTGACCTAGTCAAAGTCCTAGTCAAAGTAGTGTTTTGACCTAGTCAAAACAATCCTAGCCATCCATCTCTCCCATTGATCTCAACCGTTGATTTTAATTTAATTTAATGGAATATTTAAAACCTATTTAAATATTTCCAAGAGGCTAAAAATAAATATAAATATTATTTAAGCCCATTAAATAAATCCCTTTGATAAATCTAATTTATCAATTTAATTCCTTATATCTAATAGAAGGAATTATTTCTCCAAGAAAAATAAAGGACCCGATTAAATCCAATTTAATCATTCCTTCACTCCAATATTTTAATTCCTAATTAAATATCTAAATGTGTGTGGATAGTGTGTGACTCTTTAGGTTCACCTTTCAGCTAGACTTGGTCGGATTCCTAGAATCCTTCCGTTACTATTGGTGGCCATCTAGCAACGGTCCATGGCACTAGAGACTAGGTGAAATATTCAGGGATGAACATTTAGGCTCTAACAGTACACTTGTCCTTCTGTCTTCGGTCTCATCACTTAGAGTCTAGGGCACGGAAAATGCAGGTACCCATTTTGGACCTAAGTGTTGGTCTGTCCTCACTAAACGCCGCAAGGGAATCCTTCCCTTCTGTTCAGTCACTGTGGCCACAGTTTTAGGGACAAGACCTAGAGTATATATGAGACTCAACTGCCAAAACCTATTGACAGGAGACAGATCCTTTCTTGGAACTACTGTCACTTTGCACACCAGAACTACACTAGACATGGCTTATGACTACCAAAGAGAATTCTGGCAATCTCTCACCATCCCTAAGATACAGCCCTGATGTACAGGTAAACTCAGCAATTCCTCAAGTCAAAGGACTTGACCTGTACCGTTGGAACCGGGAATACACGTCATACCTTGCTGACCATACTCAAGGTCCTCCGTAAGACGGTTCCGCGAGTCACCTCAGTCAGCTGCGTCCTAGCATGCTAACCTACTAACACTGCTTAGACGACCCTCGTCACCCGTCGATGAAACACGACAGCAGGTGCTTAGTGCAAGTCTCAAATGGAATCCCGGTACCCATTTTCGGGATTCCTTGACTTGGAGATTTCCGGACTGATTCGGGAAGACTGATTCCATGGACCTACCTCCAAGCGTATCCTAGTCTCGAAATTGATTCTCAGTCCGTGGGCTTTGTTTGCGTAGTGAACAGATATAGAAAACAGATATAAGTGAACACAAACAAAGTAATTCCAAATGAAATTCACTTCTTTATTCATTAATGATTTATCAAACACCTATAATTGTCTAGACATAGGTTACATATACCCGCCAAAATTGGCTTACATGGTCACCTATTCTAACAGATCCACCCACGTATCTTGTACGTCGTGCTAGCAACGAACAAGTATTATTTTTGGAGTGGACGAATCAATAACTCGTTATCAATTAACGGTATTGGTTCGTCTAAGTTCTTGATGTTCCAAGAACAAAAAGAACTAAGGAAAAAAAATATTTTCTTGCTAGAGAAAGAGAGAGGGGCGGACGAGAGGTAGGAGAGGGAGAGTGTGTGTTGTGTGTGTTTTTTCAAGAATCATCAATCTCTTAAATGTTGGAAGCTAGGGGTTTATATAGAGGAAGAGTTTAATCCTCTTTAAACTCAAACTCTAAGTAACCTAATTTGACTAGGATTTTGACCTAGTCAAAGTCCTAGTCAAACTAGTGTTTGACCTAGTCAAACGAATCCTAGCCTTCCATCTCCCCTTTCCATCTCAACCGTTGATTTTAATTTAATGGAATATTTAAATCCTATTAAATATTCCAAAAGGCTAAAAGAATAAATATAATATAATAAATAAATATTATAATTTATTCTAAGCCCAATAAATCAACCCTTTTAATAAATCCTATTTATTAATTTAATTCCCTTTATCAAATAGAAGGAATTAATTTCTCCAAGAAAATATAGGACCCGATTAAATCTAATTTAATCATTCCTTTACTCCAATATTTAATTCTAAATTAAATACTAAGTGTGTGTGTGGATAGTGTGTGGCTCTTTAGGTTCACCATTCAGCTAGACTTGGTCGGATTCCTAGAATCCGTCCGTTACCATGGGTGGCCATCTAGCAACGGTCCATGGCACTAGAGACTAGGTGAAATATTCGGGGATGAACATTTAGGCTCTAACAGTACACTTGTCCTTCTGTCTTCGGTCTCATCAATTAGGGTCTAGGGCACGGAAAATACAGGTACCCATCTTGGACCTAAGTGTTGGTCTGTCCTCACTAAACGCCGCAAGGGAAACCTTTTCCCTTCTGTTCAGTCACTGTGGCCCCAGATTTCAGGGACCAGACACAGAGCATATATGAGACACAACTGTCAACACCTTTTGACAGGAGACAGATCCTTTCTTGGAAACTACTGTCACTTTGTACACCCGAGCTGCACTAGACATGGCTTATGACTACTCAAGAGTATTTTTCGCAATCTCTCACCATATCTAAGATACAGACCTGATGTACAGGTAAACTCAGCAGTTCCTCAAGTCAAAGGACTTGGCCTGTACCGTTGGAACCGGGAATACACGTCATACCTTGCTGACCATACTCAAGGTCCTCCGTAAGACGGTTCCCGCGAGTCACCTCAGTCAGCTGCTTCCTAGCATGCTGACCCACTAACACTGCTCAGACGACCTTCGTCACCCGTCGATGAAATACGACAGCAGATGCTTAGTGCAAGTCTCAAAGGGAATCCTGGTACCCATTTTCGGGATTCATTGACTTGGAGATTTCCGGACTGATTCGGTAAGACTGATTTCATGGACCTACCTCCAAGCGTAGTCCCAGTCCCCGAAATCGTTTCTCAGTCCGAGGGCTTTGTTTGCGTAGTGAACAGAGATGTAAATGCAGATAAGTGAACGTAAACAAAGTATTGCCATATGAATTTTCACTTCTTTATTCATAAATATTTTATCAAATACCAAAGAATTGTCTAGACATAGGTTACATATTCCTGCCAAAATTGGCTTACATGGTCACCTATTCTAACAGCTGAAGGACAAGCGGATCCGCCCGGGAGCGCGAGCGGAAGCGAGAAAGCGAGAAATTGTGCGTAAATTTAAATCAAATTCAAAATACGCGAATCCCAAGGGGTGTACCCTTGGGTGCTCAACCGGGTGTTCGATGTAGGATTTGTAAATATTAAACATATATTTAAGCACATAGAGCATAGATATATAAATGAAATCAATCAATGCGTAATAAACCGTTACCTTTGATTGTTTAGCGTATGCTCCCGGCTACTTGCGTTGTTCCTTCTCCGGAATGCTCACGAAATCCAAACGTATGGATTCTCCAAAGGTGATCCACACCACACCGGAAGAAACAAAGTATTGCCATATGAATTTTCACTTCTTTATTCATAAATATTTTATCAAATACCAAAGAATTGTCTAGACATAGGTTACATATTCCTGCCAAAATTGGCTTACATGGTCACCTATTCTAACAATCTCCCACTTGACCTTTAAAGCCAATTGCCCATATGCTTAATCCCCATCTTCTCAAGATGTTGCGTATGAGCGCTCTGCGACATAGGCTTTGTCAGCGGGTCTACTGTGTTGTCTGCCGAGTTGACTCGGTCCATCCGGACGTCACCTCTTCCTACCATTTCTCTAAGAAGATGGTAGCGTCTAAGAATATGTTTGGAACGGTGATGAGATCTCGGTTCCTTTGCTTGCGCTATAGCGCCGTTGTTATCACAGAAGATGACAACGGGCTCGGCGATGCTAGGCACCACACCCAACTCTTGGATGTAGTTTCTCATCCAAACCGCTTCCTTAGCAGCTTCTGAAGCTGCTATGTATTCAGCCTCTGTGGTGGAGTCAGCAATGGTTGCTTGCTTGGAACTTTTCCAAGCTACTACTCCTCCATTGAGTTTGAATACGTACCCCGATTGAGACTTGGCATCATCGTCATCAGACTGGAAGCTAGCGTCGCTAAAGCCTTCCAGAATTAGTTCTCCATTGCCATAGACTAGGAACATTTCCTTAGTCCTTCTTAGGTACTTAAGGATGCCCTTAACAGCATTCCAATGGGTCTCTCCTGCGCAGGACTAATATCTACTTGTTACTCTCAAAGTGGATGCATTGTCAGGCCTAGTGCAGTGGACCGCATATTGTATGCTACCTACGGCGGAGGCATAGGGGATGTCCTTCATCCTTTCAAGTTCCTCATCAGTCTGTGGGGACTGTTTCTTGGATAACTTGATCCCGTGCCTCATTGGAAGGAATCCTTGTTTGGAGTTGTCCATTCGATATCTCTTTAGGACTTTCTCCATATACGAGTTTTGGGTGAGTCCTAACATCCTTTTAGATCTGTCCCTGACAATCTGGATGCCTAGGATGTAGGAGGCTTCACCCAAGTCCTTTATGGAAAACTGGGTTGACAACCATGCTTTTGTGTTTCCTAACATTCTGACGTCATTACCAATGAGCAGAATGTCATCCACATAAAGCACTAGGAACACTATTGAGCTCCCACTAACCTTCTTGTATACACAAGGGTCGGATTCGTTTTTGATGAAGTCATATCCCCGTATTACTTCATCAAATCGAATGTTCCAACTTCGGGAGGCTTGTTTGAGGCCATAGATGGACTTCTGGAGGCGACAGACTTTCTGTTCTTCTCCAGTGACCGTGAAACCCTGCGGCTGATCCATATAGATCTCTTCTTCAACGAAACCGTGAGGAAGGCCGTTTTCACGTCCATCTGCCATATCTCATAGTCATACCATGCTGCTATGGCGAGCAGAATCCGAATGGACTTAGCCATGGCTACAGGCGAGTAGGTATCCTCAAAATCGACCCCGGGTCGTTGAGTGTATCCCTTAGCTACAAGCCTAGCCTTAAAGGTTGTGACTTCTCCATCAACGCCAAGTTTGCGCTTGTAGACCCACTTACAGCCCACTGGCTTAACACCTTTCGGTGGATCTACGAGACTCCAAACTTGGTTTTCGCTCATGGAGTCCATTTCGGCTTTCATGGCCTCAAGCCATTTCCCGGAGTCGATGTTAGACATCGCTTCTCCATAAGTCTTAGGATTGTTATCCAAAAGATCGGTCGCACCTAGAAAGCCATATCTCATTGGAGGTCTGGACTCTCTAGTGGACCTACGGAGAACGGGAACGTCAGTGGTGACTGTGGGCGCTGACTGTATCGGAGCCGGTGGTTCAGGAACCGGGGCTGGCTGTTCCTGAGGCTGTCCTTCATGCCTAGCATGTTGGACTTCTCGAGGTTGGTCAGCCCTTTGGCTGTCTATCCTGAATCCTCTAAGTGAGGGTTCTGCGGCTTCTTCTGATGGCTGGATTCCATCACTTGATTCCTCAAGGATCAGCTCATCAGGTTGGATATCCTCCGGGAAGCCTTGCTCCAAGAATACTGCATTTCTTGAAACAAACACCTTTTGTTCCAAGGGTCATAAAAGTAATAACCCGCAGTTTCTTTAGGGTATCCAACGAACCTGCATAAGCTAGACCTAGATTCTAACTTATCTCCCACTAACCTCTTGACGTATGCGGGGCTACCCCACACTTTCAAGTAGTTGTAGGATGCAGGCTTGCCGTGCCATATCTCATATGGCGTTTGGGTCAATGTGCTAGTAGGCGCCAAATTCAATAATTTGGCCGCCGTTTCTAGTGCATAGCCCCAAAACGATAAGGGCAATTTGGTAAAACTCATCATGGACCGAACCATGTCCAACAGGGTTCGATTCGTCCTTTCAGAGACACCATTTAACTGCGGTGTTCCTGGAGGTGTCCATTCTGATATTATACCATGTTCTTTTAGATAGTCTAGGAACTCCGTACTAAGGTATTCACCGCCTCGGTCTGACCGAAGGATTTTAATTTTGCAGTTGGTTTGGTTCTCCACTTCATGTCTGAATTCTTTAAACCTCTCAAGAGCTTCAGACTTGTACCTCATCAGGTAAACATAACCATACCGTGAATGATCATCGGTGAAGGTTATGAAGTAGGAGAACCCACCTCGGGCCTGCGTCCTTAGTGGTCCACATACGTCTGTATGGACCAAGTCCAACAGACCTGTGGCAAGCCTGCTTTGTCCTACAAAGGGCCTCTTGGTCATTTTCCCTCTTAGACAGGACTCACAAGTTGGTAGATCGTTCAAGTCCCCAACCTCTAGGTTCTTTGAGTCTACCAACTTTTTCATCCTATCTTGGGATATGTGACCTAGCCTAGCGTGCCACAGACGTGGGTTCCCGTTATTATCTAATTTTCGTTTGTGTTGTGCATTGAGGACGAAATTCGTTTGTTGCAAGATATAGAGTCCGTTATGTAATGTACCAAGTAGATGAGCAATTCCACACCTCATCAAATAAAAGCAATTTTTATTGATTCTAAACTCATAACCACTATTGTCCAACAATGGAATGGAAATGATGTTTTTAATCATACTGGGTACAAAATAAACTTGTTCTAAATCTATGCTAATATTATCACTAATCACTAGAGTGGCGGATCCTACTGCTTCTGCCGAGATGGCCTTGCCATTCCCAAGCTTCAGGATCATGTCCCCGCTACCCAGTTTTCTGCTTCTTTTCAACACCTGCAAGTCATTGCAAATGTGAGCTCCACAGCCGGTATCTAATACCCAAGAGGCAGAACTAGTGACCATATTAATCTCAATCACATATATACCTTGGTTCGAGAAGAGTTTGGGGCACTCTCTCTTCCAATGCCCTTTCTCACGGCAGTTGATACATATGTCATATGCTTTTGACTGTTGCTTGGAGACAACCTTTCCCTTTCCTTTGCCTTTCCCCTCTTTGGCAATGGGAACACTCTTAGTGTTTGTAGCTGCTTTAACGGCCTTTCCCTTCCCTTTCTTCTTCTTCCAACGTCCAGCACCCTTGCCTTTCGTATTAGAAGTCGAAGCACCTCCAAACAATACCGAAGGCATGGACTTCTTAGTCGTTGCCTCGTATTGCACCAACATATTGATCAACTCATGAATGCCTTTCTCAAGTGCGTTCATGTTGTAGTTGACGATAAATTGGTCAAAGGAGGGTGGGAGTGACTGAAGGATCACATCTATGTACGTTTCATTATCGAGACCTGCCTTTAGGTCCTCGAGCTTTTCCACCAGGGTAAGCATTTTAACCCCGTGCTCTTGTACAGAGGATCCTTCTGTCATTTTAGTTCCAAAGAACACCTTGGTCGCGACATACCTAGTATGCCGGTCCGGGACTGCATAGCAATCCTTTAGGCGAGCCATAATGGAAGGGACATCGTCTAGCCTTTCATACTGCTTCTGAATCTCATTGGTCATCGAAGCAAGTATGATGCTACGGACCTTCCGGTTATCCTTATGCCAAGTCTCGAACGTCTCACGTTCTTCTGGCGTGGATCCTTCCGGTAAGGTCCTAGGGAGAGGCTCGTCCATGACGTAGCCTTGGTTCTCGTAATCTAGGACTATCCTGAGATTTCGCAACCAGTCGTTGTAGTTTGTTCCATTGAATTTGTTTGTCTGAAGAATGGTGGAAAGTGGGTTCTTAGACATTTTAAAATCTACATTTTAGAAAATAGCGCGCGCGATCAGCAGAAAATAAAAGACGGTGGTTTGATAAAAATAATTAAATGCATGGACTTTAGTCATTTAATCCTCCCACTATTTATACGAAAACACGGTCTCTCAAACGTGATTTTTGGGAAATCCTTTCCAAGTGGGCTTGGGATCCACAGCGATTTTTCCCATACCCCGCTTTTACGATTCGCATGGAAAAGATCCTGTGGGAGGTATTCCATACCATTCTCGTTCCATGAGATTCCCAAGATTATTGCCTCACCCTTTCACATGATCCCGAGGACTCCAAGAGAATCATGTTAATTGGGCGTTAGACCCAACCCAATCGACCGAGCCACGGACCCACTGGTACCCCCACGACTCGTGAGACAGGTAGCAGCAGCCCGCTTTCGTTCATGACATAATGCAGCTTCCTTTAAGTACAATAACGTGCCACGACTCGTGAGACCACGCTATTGACCTAAAGCAGCTTCCTCACTATGCCATGGATTGGAAGGCATGGACAAACTCCTAGAGTTCATGTCCACTTTGTCTAGGGTCTAATATTTTGACATTGGTCCAACCAATGTGAGAGTAAGTAATGACCGAGATCTCAAATAAATATCTACACATACATCCATAATGCGTAAATAAACCATTCATAGCAGTTATACGATAAATAAATAATCCATTCATCCATCATCATCATAACCACATGCAAAATTAAAGCCTAGCACGCCCCTGTTGGATGATCACGAGCCCGAATCCTATGCGATCCACTGAGCCCGCAGTGGATCTATGGTCAATCTAGGGTTGGTCCTATACTATTACATTAATAGTAACCCAATCATCATGCTGATGGGCCTTGGTCTCTTTTTCTCTTTCTTCACTTCATGGAAAACACCAAGGGGCCTCCCGTCTGGGCTCTCCATGTGGTCCTTCCTTCTTCTCCACCAATTACAAAAAAAAGGAAACCTCACTCCTAGTCTACTCTCATTACATATTGAAAAATAGGAACCCCAGCGAAAACCCGGGGGGAATACATAAGGAGGGAGTAGAATGCCTTATTATTCCAAGGCAACTAGAAAGAGAGAAGGAGAAAGCAGTAAAAGAGGCACACAGGCCCAACAGAAAATAAACCATACATCCGGTCTTAGGGCTCGCGATCATCCATTTCCATCCAACACACATAATCACATGATCCAATCACATAATTACATAATACCACCAACATATGATTTCCAATCATAAATATCCAAAATAATTAATGAATATGTGCACAACGTGTGAAAAATAAAACACAAATATTGGTAATAATATTTTCTCGTTTTAGGAAAACCTTTCCTCATTATTTTAAGTAAAATAACCCCGGGATTCCGAATCCAATTTATTATACTCCTAAAATAATGTCATTAGAAAAATAGGCATAATTGAACCAAAAAACGATTTTTCAGAATTAATTCAAAATTAAAACTTAAAATAATTAAAAAATAAAAGAAAATTACTGCTAGGGTTTTGAAACCCTAGCAGCAGCAGCTGCCGCCCCTGCGCGCGCGCAGGCACTGCCTGGCCAGGTGCCCGCGCGCAGGCCCCTTGCCTGCGTGCGCGCGCGCCTGGCCGGCAGCGCGCTGCGCGGCCCGGCATGCCGGCAGGCCGCCGCGCGCGCAGGCTCCCCTGCCTTGCGCGCCCGCTTGCCTGCTGGCTGCCGGCCGTGCCGTGCGCAGTGCGCGCGCAGACGCGCACTGGGCACGCCTGCCGGGCGCGCGCGCGCAGACTCCTTCGTCTGCGTGCGCGCGCGCGCCTGGCGGCGCCGCCCAGGGCCCGTCCGCGCGTGGACTCGCAGGCGCGCAGACACCCTTCTCTGCGTGCGCGCGCGCCTGGAGGCGCTGCCCCTGCGCGTGCGCCTGCGCGCAGCCTTCCTGGCTGCGCGCTGCCCCGCGCGGCCGGCTGGGCGGGCGCGCGCAGGCCTCCCTTGCCTGCGCGCGGCCAGCCCTCCCGGCTGGCCTGCTGCGTCGTTTCTCGTTTTCCGTTCAATTTTTCCACCCCGTTTCCCAAGAAAAACAGAAAATCACCAACATTCATAAATTCACACGAATCAAAAATAAAATCGACATGCTTAAAATCAAGAACAATCAAGATTTAATAAAAAACATGCCAATTTCACGTTTCATGCTTATAACGCACATAAACCCTAGGCCTATACACCGAACCGGGCTCTGATACTACTGAAAGAAAATCCGGTGGATCGTCCCGGGAATTGCGCGAATGCGGAAGCGCGGTAAAAATAAACATATTAAAATAAAAGGCATGCTTTTAATTTAAAGAATACGCTCAAGGGGTGTGCCCTTGAGGTTCCCGGGCGTTCGGTGTATCTCATGATCATAAAACAATTAAATAAATCATGGAGGCCATAGAGTTGAAAAATAAAGAGGGACGAAAATCTTAAACGAGACCTACCCGTTGTCGTTTTCGTCTTCAACTGCTACTCGCGTTGTTCCCCGTTTTGCACCAAGACCTCGTTCTTGAGATCCTCCAAATCGTGACACACGATCCACCCACGTATCTTGCACGTCGTGCTAGCAACGAACAAGTATTATTATTTTTGGAGTGGACGAATCAATAACTCGTTATCAATTAACGGTATTGGTTCGTCTAAGTTCTTGATGTTCCAAGAACAAAAAGAACTAAGAAAAATATTTTCTTGCTAGAGAAAGAGAGAGGGGGCGGACGAGAGGTAGGAGAGGGAGAGTGTGTGTTGTGTGTGTTTTTCAAGAATCATCATCCTTAAATGTTGGAAGCTAGGGGGTTTATATAGAGGAAGAGTTTAATCCTCTTTAAACTCAAACTCTAAGTAACCTAATTTGACTAGGATTTTGACCTAGTCAAAGTCCTAGTCAAACTAGTGTTTGACCTAGTCAAACGAATCCTAGCCTTCCATCTCCCCTTTCCATCTCAACCGTTGATTTTAATTTAATGGAATATTTAAATCCTATTAAATATTCCAAAAGGCTAAAAGAATAAATATAATATAATAAATTAATATTATAATTTATTCTTAAGCCTATTAAATCAACCCTTTTAATAAATCCTATTTATTAATTTAATTCCTTTTATCAAATAGAAGGAATTAATTTCTCCAAGAAAATATAGGACCCGATTAAATCTAATTTAATCATTCCTTTACTCCAATATTTAATTCCAAATTAAATACTAAGTGTGTGTGGATAGTGTGTGACTCTTTAGGTTCACCATTCAGCTAGACTTGGTCGGATTCCTAGAATCCGTCCGTTACCATGGGTGGCCATCTACCAACGGTCCATGGCACTAGAGACTAGGTGAAATATTCGGGGATGAACATTTAGGTTCTAACAGTACACTTGTCCTTCTGTCTTCGGTCTCATCACTTAGGGTCTAGGGCACGGAAGATGCAGGTACCCATTTTGGACCTAAGTGTCGGTCTGTCCTCACTAAACGCCGCAAGGGAAACCTTTTCCCTTCTGTTCAGTCACTGTGGCCACAGATTTCAGGGACAAGACACAGAGCATATATGAGACTCAACTGTCAACACCTTTTGACAGGAGACAGATCCTTTCTTGGAAACTACTGTCACTTTGTACACCCGAGCTGCACTAGACATGGCTTATGACTAATCAAGAGTATTTTGGCAATCTCTCACCATATCTAAGATACAGACCTGATGTACAGGTAAACTCAGCAGTTCCTCAAGTCAAAGGACTTGGCCTGTACCGTTGGAACCGGGAATACACGTCATACCTTGCTGACCATACTCAAGGTCCTCCGTAAGACGGTTCCCGCGAGTCACCTCAGTCAGCTGCTTCCTAGCATGCTGACCCACTAACACTGCTCAGACGACCTTCATCACCCGTCGATGAAATACGACAGCAGATGCTTAGTGCAAGTCTCAAAGGGAATCCCGGTACCCATTTTCGGGATTCCTTGACTTGGAGATTTCCGGACTGATTCGGTAAGACTGATTTCATGGACCTACCTCCAAGCGTAGTCCCAGTCCCCGAAATCGTTTCTCAGTCCGTGGGCTTTGTTTGCGTAGTGAACAGAGATGTAAATGCAGATAAGTGAACGTAAACAAAGTATTGCCATATGAATTTTAACTTCTTTATTCATAAATATTTTATCAAATACCAAAGAATTGTCTAGACATAGGTTACATATTCATGCCAAAATTGGCTTACATCGTCACCTATTCTAACAGCTGAAGGACAAGCGGATCCGCCCGGGAGCGCGAGCGGAAGCGAGAAAGCGAGAAATTGTGCGTAAATTTAAATCAAATTCAAAATACGCGAATCCCAAGGGGTGTACCCTTGGGTGCTCCACCGGGTGTTCGATGTAGGATTTGTAAATATTAAAACATATATTTAAGCACATAGGGCATAGATATATAAATGAAATCAATCAATGCGTAATAAACCGTTACCTTTGATTGTTTAGCGTATGCTCCCAGCTACTTGCGTTGTTCCTTCTCCGAAATGCTCACGAAATCCAAACGTATTGATTCTCCAAAGGTGATCCACACCACACCGGAAGAAACACGCGTTCTTTTTGCTAGAAAAGAACGGGTTCAGAAGGAATCGGTTTAAGAGAAGAACACTATGAATTAGTGTTCTCTTAAACTTACTTTGTTCTTCTTCTTGATTCAAAATCATGTGAAGAACACAAGTGTGAGAGAGGGAGAGAGCACGAAATTTGAGAGAGAGGAGAGGGATTTTTGTCTTCTCTTTTTCCTAGAAAAATATGAATATTGAATCACTTATGCTTGGTGTTGTATATTCTAATATATATACATAATTTATGTGATTATTGGAATGTGTCTAGGTTCATCCAAGGATGTCTAGATTCATTCCAATCAATCACCATTAATTCTTCAATCAAGCCTACCAAAATTTATGGTATGATCAAATCATACCAAAAAGGGAGGAGCTTGATTGGAGTTGATTTGTCTCTTTCCAAAAGAGATAAGTCAACATACCACCTAGCATGAAACATGTCTGATTTTGCTTCCTCCAAGGGAGCATGTCGGCCATGTTTAATTAAGGGAAGAAGTCCAACTTCTTCCTACTCCAAAATAGGAATTATTTCTCCTCTCGGGTACAATTTAACGGACCGGGTTTTATCGTAATCCAATTACGACGAACCCAATATTAAATCCAATTTAATGTCCATTTAAATTATTCCTGTTCATCTTTTAATCCAATTAAAAGATCCAACGTCTCAACGTCTCAACTTTCTATATTTAATCGAAAATCCAATTACTGATTAAACAGAAGCCCGATACAATATCGGCCGGTCCATCCAATAAACTTTCCCTTAAGTAATCCAATTACTTATTTCATCCTTCGAGATTGACTCCAAGTCGATCTCTCAACCTCCTCAGCTAGACTTGGGCCCGTGTCCCACAAGGGCCCGTTACCATGGGTGGCCGTCTAGCAACGGTCCATGGCACTAGAGACTAGGTGAATTGGCGTGAATATTTAGGCGCGATTTCGTACGGGTACGATCCTTCCGTGTACCGTCTCCCGGCCTTAGTCTAGGGTATGGAATTGGGCGTCGGTTCCCATCCTTGACTAGGCATCTATGCTTAATACTCGAGACCACTTATGCTTCATTGCGTCGACACAGGAAACCATTCCCTGTTCGACCAACCACTGTGGCCACAGCTTTAAACAGCATGAACGTGTCTCCGAGTGCATAGGAGATACCTCTGTCACATACTGACAGGGGACGGATCCTCTTCTTGGAATCCACCGTCCTCGCTACACATTCCGACTGCACTGGACAAGGCTTATGATAATCATCTTACAGAATGATTACCTCTCGCCAGATCCAAGATACAGCCGTCCTGTGCACGCGACTGCCATGATTCCTCAAGTCTGAGGATTACTCCCGTACTATCAGAACCGGGGAAAACCAATCACACCGACCAAGCCTCCAAGGCTTCCATATGATGATCTCCGCGAGTCAGTCCAGTCGACCAACCCATCAAGATCGTGTAGGCGTCCCACGCCTGTCGCTGATCAAACACGGCACCCATCCAATGAACACGACTCTTGACGCAAGTCTCAATAGGACTCTCGATGTCCTGTCTCGAGGTCCTCGACTTGGAACGTTTCAGACCCAACTCTTAATCAGTTGGTTTCATGACCACCATCCAATGCGTGGCCCAACTGCACGAGTTGTTATCCATGGTCTGTGGGCTTTGTTGCGATATAAGTTAAACACCGTTTTAACAAATGTAAGATGAGCGCAACAAAGAAGGTACCATTGGTAACGAATACTCATCTTATTCATCATATAATAATATTACATTTACATCAAGTTGTCAGATAGGTTACAAATCGCCAAACCTATTGGCTTTCTGGTCACCTATTCTAACACATGCACCCTATTCAAAGAGTAAGCCGTCTCTCTGACAAGAAAATCATCTATATTACGCCATTTGACGATCTTAGATGTATTAGGGCGGCCCTTTGAAAGAGGAAGATTCCCGACCTGATTGAAGGGGAGGCGGGTAGAAGAGCAAGCTGAGTTTCCAGACTCTTGGACTACACTAGGCCCACAGGGAAAACTATACCTGGTCAGCGGGGAACCACTTGTCATGGTAGCCATCCCCTTCCCCTTCGATCTATCATGGATTAAAAGCGATGGGCATTGAACACAACCAAAAGCAAAGAAGGAGGAGAAGCTATGACGAAGCGACTCTCCTTTCTTTGACGTACGGTATAAGTTGAAGGCCAAGAATGAATGGTAGACGTAGGCAAAAAAGGATAAACGTTCAGGCTTCAGAAGAGGGGCAGGAACTTTCTAAGCAACTCCAAAAAGGGAAGAGAGAAAAGAATAGAGGGTTTCTCCCAGCCGTTAGAGAAGAATTTGAAATAGAGAGAGGTTAAGTTAAGCCAACGGGAATGTCATCAATCACTTTAGGTTCAGGTGAAAGTGGAGAAAGCCAACCGAAAGAAGGTCTAATCACCTTCTTATCTTAAGAGAGAAGAACTTTCCTGTGTTCAAGACATACCATGAGTGAAACCGAAACCGCTAGGCCTAGTCTAGATTTTCAGATCTTTAAAAGCCATTCCTTCAGGGGATGAAGTCCTACAATGAACCGGCTGTTCACAAGGATTACTTGTAGGGCATGGCAACAGGGCGTAGGAGGCAGTCGTAGCCTTTTAGCTTGGACTAGGATTAGCGTGGCACTTGTCTTTTCATCCCTCGACTTTGCTTGAACCGGATTCCCTACTCTAAGAAAGTCAGTGCCCGAGGGGAAGAATAGGCAGTTGTTAGCGTAAGGGTCGGTGGGAATAGGACTAGCTTTCTTTACAGAACAGATTCAATAACGGAGTCCTCTAGGCCTGTTCGTCACATTTGCTTTCTTAGTACAGTCTTCCCCTTTTTCCTATTAAAGTGCCTACTATGGAAGGGATTAGCAAGAGGTCAAAGCACTAGGTCTAGCTCAATTTCATCGACCCTTATAGGCTAGAATGGAAAGATTCCCCATTCCAGTACAGCATTTTCTTAAACTTCATAGAAATAGGGTAAGCAGAGAGGATGGATAGCAAACCTGTAAAAAAGAGGGATATGAAAAGTATTCGTAAGCGGGCTAAGGTTTCATGTAAATGGCTTTTGTTTGAGATGCTTAGGGACCTTATCTTCGAGAAAGAATAAAGTCATTGCTTGATTGATTCAAGGTCGTCGCCTATCGTCTTAGTAAGGTCCCATTTCCTTGTTGGTGTAATAGCCCCGCCCCTTGAGCGTCAAAACTCTTTCTATCTCATACGCATTGGAATCAGTACATCTCTTTGTCGGTAATCCCCTATTCCGTAACCAGTCCAGCCATTAGTCCATTCCGTACTCTCTCCATCTAAGATCCTGTACCTTAGCAGTCCGTGTAGTTAGTTGCTTAGTTGTTTGATGTAGGCTAGCAGCCAGTCTTCTATAGTAGGTAGGTGGGTGCAACCTTTTCCTAACTCCAGCTGGAATCCTATTCGTACCCTTCTTAATTGATTGTATCGGTCTTTCATCTCCTTCAGGGCTTGGACATAATTTTGATCTTGTCCTTGTCTTGTATCTGGTACACTTAAAACTAAGTCAATCCCTTTTAGAGCTACCTATGAATCCACCGGCAATGAGAATCCCAATTCATTTGGAATAGGTAAGTCAATCTTCGCCGAAGCTAACATCATCTTTATCACGAGCTGGGATTGAAGGGAATAAAACAAAGCTAGCTCGGCTAAGACAGAGAGAAGGTAACCAGCTTTTGAAGCACCGAATAGGGAGAGGCAAGCCTACCTGGGTACTAAAGAGATTTCACCTTTAGCAGAGATCAGGGATTCCCAAAAAGCGGATATTTAAGTTCGAAGGGAAAGAAGAGAAGGCAATCGATCAGATTTCGACGAGGTCAGCACTCGATCGACCTGATTCTGTTGAGGCCCAGATTGAAGGAATAGGAAATTGGGTACTCGACAAAAGGTCGGGAAGAGTTTCCACCTCAACCGAAACGGAATAAGGAGAAAGATCAGATCAAGAGAAGGAGCGAACTGAAGGACAAACGGATCCGCCCGGGAGCGCGAGCGGAAGCGAGAAAGGCGAGAAAGTGCGTAAATTTAAATCAAATTCAAAATACGCGAATCCCAAGGGGTGTACCCTTGGGTGCTCAACCGGGCGTTCGATGTAGGATGTGTAAATATTAAAACATATATTTAAACACATAGGGCATAGATATACAAATGAAATCAATCAAAGCGTAATAAACCGTTACCTTTGATTGTTTAGCGTATGCTCCCGGCTACTAGCGTTGTTCCTTCTCCGGAATGCTCACGAAATCCAAACGTATGGATTCTCCAAAGGTGATCCACACCACACCGGAAGAAACACACGTTCTTCTTGCTAGAAAAGAGCGGGTTTAGGAAGGAATCGGTTTGAGAGAAGAACACTATGAATTAGTGTTCTCTTAAACTTACTTTGTTCTTCTTCTTGATTCAAAATCAAGTGAAGAACACAAGTGTAAGAGAGGGAGGGAGCGCGAAATTTTGAGAGAGAGGAGAGGATTTTTGTCTTCTCTTTTTCCTAGAAAAAGATGAATAATGAATCACTTATGCTTGGTGTTGTATATTCTAATATATATACATAATTAATGTGATTATTGGAATGTGTCTAGGTTCATCCAAAGATGTCTAGATTCATTCCAATCAATCATCAGCAATTCTTCAATCAAGCCTACCAAAATTTATGGTATGATCAAATCATACCAAAAAGGGAAGAGCTTGATTGGAGTTGATTTGTCTCTTTCCAAAAGAGATAAGTCAACATACCACCTAGCATGAAACATGGCTGATTTTGCTTCCTCCAAGGGAGCGTGTCGGCCATGTTTGATTAAGGAAAGAAGTCCAACTTCTTCCCATTCCAAATTAGGAATTATTTCTCCTCTCGGGTATAATTTAACGGACCGGGTTTTATCGTAATCCAATTGCGACGAACCCAATATTAAATCCAATTTAATGTCCACTTAAATTATTCCCGTTGATCTTTTAATCCAATTAAAAGATCCAACGTCTCAACATCTCAACTTTCCATATTTAATCGAAAATCCCATTTACCGATTAAACGGAAGCCCGATACAATATCGGCTCGTCCATCCAATAGACTTTCCCTTAAGTAATCCAATTACTTATTTTATCCTTCGAGATTGACTCCAAGTCGATCTCTCAACCTCCTCGGTGATTTGTGTGTGACCCTTTAGGTTCACCCTCAGCTAGACTTGGGCCCGTGTCCCACAAGGGCCCGTTACCATGGGTGGCCGTCTAGCAACGGTCCATGGCACTAGAGACTAGGTGAATTGGCGTGAACATTTAGGCGCCGATTCCGTACGGGTACGATCCTTCCGTCTACCGTCTCCCGGCCTTAGTCTAGGGTATGGAATTGGGCGTCGGTTCCCATCCTTGACTAGGCATCTGTGCTTAATACTCGAGACCACGTATGCTTCATTGCGTCGACACAGGAAACCATTCCCTGTTCGACCAACCACTGTGGCCACAGCTTCAAACAGCATGAACGTGTCTCCGAGTGCATAGGAGATACCTCTGTCACATACTGACAGGGGACGAATCCTCTTCTTGGAATCCACTGTCCTCGCTACACATTCCGACTGCACTGGACAAGGCTTATAATGATCATCTTACAGAATGATCACCTCTCGCCAGATCCAAGATACAGCCGTCCTTTGCACGTGACTGCCATGATTCCTCAAGTCTGAGGATTACTCCAGTACTATCAGAACCGGGGAATCCAATCATACCGACCAAGCCTCCAAGGCTTCCATATGATGATCCCCGCGAGTCAGTCCAGTCGGCTCGACCCCAGTCGACCAACCGATCAAGATCGTGTAGGCGTCCCACGCCTGTCGCCGATGAAACACGGCACTCATCCAATGAACACGACTCTTGACGCAAGTCTCAATAGGACTCTCGATGCCCTGTCTCGAGGTCCTTCACTTGGAACGTTTCAGACCCAACTCTTAATCAGTTGGTTTCATGACCACCATCCAATGTGTGGCCCAACTGCACGAGTTGTTATCCATGGTTTGTGGGCTTTGTTGCGATATAAGTTAAACACCGTTTTAACAAATGTAAGATGAGCGCAACAAAGAAGGTACCATTGGTGACGAATACTCATCTTATTCATCACATAATAATATTACATTCACATCAAGTTGTCGGATAGGTTACAAATTGCCAAACCTATTGGCTTTCTGGTCACCTATTCCAACAATCTCCCACTTGATCTAAAGCCAATCACCCATTGACCTCAAACCTCTTATTCAGATGGTGAGTATGGGCAACTTGCGACATGGGCTTAGCAAGTGGATCTGCTATGTTTCAGCGGAGCTGACTCGGTCCAACCGAACGTCAGTCCTGCTATCCATCTCTCTAAGTAGATGGTTAGCGTCTAAGAATATGCTTGGATCGTGATGAGATCTCGATTCCTTTGCTAGCGCTATCGCCCCGTTGTTATCATGAAAGATAATTACAGGCTTAGCAATGCTAGGTACTACATCCAACCCTTGGATGTAGCTCATCAACCAAACCACTCCTTAGCAGCTTCCAAAGCCGCTATGTATTCAAAACTCTATGGTGGAGTCCGTCGTGGTAGCCTACTTGGAACTCTTCCAAGTAACCACGCCACCATTTAGTCTAAATACAAAACCATACTGAGACTTGGCATCATCGTCATTCGACTGGAAGCTAGCGTCGCTATAGCCTTCCAGTATCAACCCTCCACCGCCGTAGATCAAGAACATGTCCTTAGTCCTTTTCAGGTACTTTAGGATAGTCTTGACTGCGCTCCAGTGTGCCTCCCCGGCACACGACTGATATCGACTTGTTACGCTCAAAGCGAAAGCCATATCAGGTCTACTGCACTGAACAACATACTGTATGCTGCCTACGGCTGAAGCATAGGGGATGTCCAACATCAGGTTAAGCTCCTCATCAGTCTTAGGAGACTGCTTCTTGGATAACTTACGAGGACTGGGCCATTCCTAACATCCTTCTAGATCTATCCTGTAGATCTTGATGCCAAGGATGTAGGATGCCTCGCCCATATCCTTCATGGAAAATTGCGTTGACAACCAAGCTTTGGTGGTACCCAACTGAAAGAAATATGTGGATCGTCCCGGGAGATTAACGCGAATAGCGGAAGCGCGAAATAGTGCGTAATAAAAATTACAAAGCATAATTAAATGGAATTTAAACTATGCATAATATTCATAAACGAATCAAGGGGTGTGCCCTTGATTCTCCCGGGCGTTCGGTGTATCTCATGTTCAATAAAACACAACATGGAGGCCATAGAATTGAAATCGAAAAAACGAAATTAAAGAACCTACCCGGTTG